>UCOM01000993.1:0-53547 GCA_900474385.1 Ormyrus pomaceus
TTATGGATAATTAAATTAGAGTATCAAAAACTATATAAAAACGATTGAAACAAAGATAATCCGCATTACCACGTGCTGATATTCAATTATCTATAACTTTTGAAGTATTAGAGATTTTTTAACGTACAGCCTCTCAAATTATAGGTCTTTTCTTCTACTTTCATTTGCCTTTTGGTGGAATTTGTTGGTTTAATAGGAGGTGAGTTATCGTCAAATAACGAAATACGAAGTTTTAGAGAAAAATAACTTTATTTACCTGCTGTGTCGAAAATTTTGAGCGTTAGACCCTAATATTTTGGCTTTCTTCATATTTTGTCATAAGAAAACCGTGTTCAAAGTTTGAACAAAATCTGTGATCCGGAACCCGTACATTCTCCTAGTCAGTATGTTGACTCAAAATAAATTTCAAAATAAGATTCGCATGTCGCAGATCGCATAAACTATTTTTAGTGCAAAGCTAAAGAAAACAATAATAAAAATATATAATTATCTCAGAAGCCTAATTAAGTTCCTTGAGCTCTCTCCACACAGCTAACTTAAACTCAGCTAGTGACTCAACGTCCCGAATTAATATTATAGTATTATAATTTTTAATATTAATATTAATTATTGTTACCTTGACACGAGGGTCGAACGAATAAAACGTTTGTAACGTTGTCATTAAACATAAATCGGTCGTAAATTTATTTATTTTTTTTAAACTTTTGATAGGACTATGTTTCTTTCAACACATTGAAACAAAAAAGCTATTGTTAGAATCTAAAAAAATCACCTTATTTATAAAATCTATCATAGGAGTTCAATGTAGGAACTACCATCGAATTATTTTGCATTTGTAATTTTTTTTAGATAATTATAAAGGAACTTGGGAAAGTCCATGGCTGTGGCTGTGGCTTGTCAGTTGTTTCATCAATTCAATATATTCATACACTTGGGATATAAAAATGGATTGGGGTCTTTTAGATAGCAATGCAGGGGAAAATAAGTTCTTAAGAGAAGAAGTCGTTTATTCTTCAGCCGTAAGATTCTACCTCACGTATTAGTTATTATTATTACTATATATGCAGGAGTTCATAAATAATTTTTCTTTTTAGGTTTTCTACTATTTTGCAATAATTGAAGACTTAATATTAAGATTTGTGTGGATAATGAGCTTTGTACTAGTGGAATATGATTTTATTGGACACGATTTAATGACTTCCATAATAGCTCCCCTGGAAGTTTTTAGGTAATAATTTTTATGTAATTTTGAAAAGTATCATTTATTATAGTTATGTTTATTTTAAAGTTGTCAAATTAAAAATTTGTTACTATTCAAATATTGTTTTCAGGAGATTCGTTTGGAATTTCTTCCGGTTGGAAAACGAACACCTGAATAATTGTGGTAAATTCCGTGCCGTAAGAGATATTTCAATTGCACCATTAGAGAGCTCGGATCAAATTCAAATTTTGCGTATGATGGATGAAGAGAACGGAGTTCTTAATCGGGGTAAGCGCAAAGGAGGTAAGAAACAAAGCGGTACAAAAGAAGATAAACGAATACTACTCAAAGACGAAACAGTCGACATTGATGTGTCAAACACCAGTTGAAAATATTTGTTAATGCGTATTTAGGTATCATTTTTGCTCTTCTAAAAAGGATTATTTCATTAAAAGCACTAACAAATTTTTTAATTTTAATACTCTTTGCAAATGCAAATACATTGTCAAAAGCTGTAGGTAAATTTCTATTCTACTTACTGAGATTATGGTAAAAAATGCGATATTTTTTTTGTAAACAGATTTATAATGGTACGTTCATTTTAATTTATTTTTGTATCAATATATATGAAATTTATTACTTATTCACTGAAGAAACTTTCTGTACTTATTAAATGTTTTTTGAGTACATATTAAAATATAATCATTGATACTACGACATAATTTTGTGAAATTACTTTTCTTAATTATTTGATAAGTGTTGTAAAACACATGATTGTATCTATACGCTTAAATTTTTAAGCAATATGGAAGCTGCTATTTAATTATGCTAAACTATTAACAATACTTAAAACATCTATAAATTTATTATTGTTTTCAATGAAATTTTCTTGAGTATATTTTGCAATCCAGAAATTATTAACTTAAATTTAAAAAAAAGTTCAGCATTAAGTTGGATTCTAATAATGTAAATGGAGTCTTACTTTTCCAAGTCTTCCATGAAAAGTGTGAGTTTCGTTAGTACTTTTGAACTATTACTATTCTATAGTATTTTATGTTTTTAATTTTTATATTTATTTTAATTATATATTAAAACATATTGCATACTGCATAAACATTTTGCACAGATATGTATAATCTTTTAGATGCTAATATCAATATTTTTTATTAGAATTTTTGATTGGCAAAGCATCTCGTTCCAAAAATAATTGAATATTGTTCCTTTCAGTTGTTAATGTATTGAAAAAACGATATGTTAAGATACTTAATTCTTCCTCTGTTATAACTGAAATGTAAATGTATATATTCTTTTGTCTATAATTGTAGCATAGTCACATAATACTTAAACGATAAAAAAAGTAATAAGTATTTGCAATTTAAAAATTTAAAAATGAAAGGAATCGTAGAACTTTAAAAGTACAAAAGATAGGTTACAAGTGCCACTTTACAAAACTTGTAATGATTCTTATTGTGTTTTTAAACACTACATTTTGTATTGAATGTAAACTATAGGGTCCCAAGACTAATAACAACGGTTATTGTACTGAACATGTATTATAAGTATGTTACAACTATTGTAGATAAATTTATTGCAATAGGTTGTTTAACATTTATAATATTGCTTCCAACACGCATGTATTAATATTTTGCAAAAACAAAAAATGGATTTGTATGTATAAATTAAAATATTTTAGTCTATCTTTATGAAATAGTCGAAATATTGTAAATAAGTACTAAATTTGTCTTCTAATGTCAATTGAGTTGGTATGCAATACTTTGCAATTAATAAATTTTAAGGACGTTATTATGTAGCTCATAGAATAATGTATAGTAACATTGTGATACTTGTAATTGTTGTGCAAACAAATATAAGCACATTACATATGATGTATTTTAATTATTTTGTAATATATTTGTGTGCACTTATGAATGTGGTAGATTATTGGCTTATTTAAATTCAAAACTTGTATAATAATAATAATGTGAATATACTATTTTTATAGGTTTCTGTACATTAAATAAAAACTATTACGCTCTTGACCAACAAGAGTAATAATACTTTTGCGCATTTGTTCAAAATTTATTTATATCCGTTTCCTGATAAATTACTTGATAAAAAAACATATTCTTCTCTAAATTACTATTTTTATGTATTGTAACCAGGCACTTTTTAATAAATAATTAATTAAGGAAATGTGAATAGTAAAAGTAAAGTACAAGTTGACTTGCTTGATTATAAATTTTATTTTTTGATTATAAAATAAAATAAAAAATTTTTTTACTATTCACCTATATTTATATATTTTTAGAAATTTTTTTACATTGGATTCTATTTTATAATGATATTTAAAATAATAAATTATTTTATCGCATCTACTGGAAGAAACTATCTTACAATCATAATGTTAAAATACTGGTAAAATGTATATCAGTAAATATTGGTGAAATATTACCAGTGTTTTTCCCTGGTAGAGTTTCTTTTAAATATGGCACAATTTTTTACAAAATACTTTATTATAAATTATAATAATAATATTTAGATTATAAAAATAATATTTAATTAACAAATTTTTATTAAAGGTTAAAGATTTAAACGATGATTTCATTACTACAGAAATAATGTTTTTCAAACAAACAATACAGAAAATCTTCGAATTTAATATAAAACAAAAAATTATCCTTCCTATTAAAAATTTTAAATTAAGTATCAAAATATATTTAAAAACTTTCCCTTTTATAAGTAATTTGTTTTAATTTAAAATTTTATGACAAATAGAAAAAATATTTTTGAAGAGATGTGACACTTTTGTAAAAGTCATGAAATCTGTTTCAAAAATTCTAAAAATAAAGATTTAAAAATTGATGATAATTTAAAGATTACATACAAATAACGTGACTTAAAATACTATTTTATATATACTTTCTTACGTTTTCTGAGTTTCATCACTGTATTCAGTTACACACATTATAATTTCATTTATTTTCTTATTCTCACTCTCATCAGTTTTTTTTATCATTTTCGCGCATTATATAAATTAAGCGTATTTCATTTGTACTTTAGTTTAACGAGGAAAAAAGTTATTATTCTTAAGCTGTTATTATTATATAAAAGTTATTATACAATTATATTTTTTTATTCATGTACAAAAATGGCTTAGTTAAAATTCAGTATTAGTTTCTTTTTATCCAAAGAATGTTTATACTTATATCTCGTGAATAAGTATAAATAATGAATTTGAAGAATTGAAAATTTGTTACGGATATTTGCAAAATGAATGCTTCAGGAAGTGTAAAATATCGATTTATAATATTTTAAATCTTTCGATGTTTAAATACAAGAATGAAGCTTTTTTCAAGAAAACGTTTTTAAAAATTATTTAATTATATTGAATATCTAAAAAAAAATTCAATGTCCTGGTAACTATTTGGATATCACACCTTCTACCGCATTCCTTAAATGGTATTTTGTTTAAATTAATATTAGTTTGTACTCTTTTTGTTTGCGTGTTTTTTATTTTCTAATAATTCCGTGAATTCTTCCTAAAATTAAAAAAAAATTGATTATTTAAATTTGAAAGAAAAATCGAATCAATAATAATTGATAATAAATACTTACCTTCCAACCACTTTTTTCAATAAGTAACTTTGTAAAACGGTCATAAGATTTAACATTTAGCATTTTAATTTCTTCTACGGACGTAATGTCTAATCCTGACAAAGTTATGTGAGTCATTTGATTCTTTTTTCGAATAATATACACTCTACTATTTGTTTGCTTTATCCTGGTGAAATTAATTTTTTTTACGTTTTATAGTAAAAATGAAAATTTAATATTTTATAAAACTCTTACCAATTTGAAACAAATTTTATATCTTCGGCAAAGAAAATAATTAGATCACATTGCTGATAATCCTTGCTTAGTTGAGAATTTATTACTTCTGGAGACAGTTGAACTATAAAAATATTATTACTTATAGAAATTATTTATACAATATATTATATCTAAAGATTTTATTGAAATGTAAAAAGAATTACATTCAGGACTCGAAAATGAGACCAAGTTTGATTTAGGAATTCCTATTTTTTCCTGGAAGTCAGTATTTTTGCCGTAGTGTTTATACAGACATCCTTTTTTAAATAATAAATAAATCAAGTAATGACTAGATTCATGGCCGTCTGTATTAGAAAAATAATATCTTATGTTATTGAAAACTGATCAAATGATTTGTTATAAAAAGAAACTCACGGTACGTTAGGCTTTCATCAAACAAGGTAAGTACGTTTTTACGTTCTTCAGTACAATTTAAGAAATCAGCAAGATTTGCAATTTGACATCGAAATTTTCGAGATGTTTTTCTCGGGGATGTCAGCTGCACACTCAATGGCATCTGCAGACTTTCTATCACAAATTTAAATAATAACTTAAAAACTGATACATACATATTTTTTTTTATACATAAGTATTACTTTCCTTGAATATAATATCTTTTACAATTGTCGATACAGAATTTTCGTAAGAAGAACAATACATTCATATTTAATGTTATTTATGTTGTTATTGGAATATTATTTAGATCATATCTTCAATTGTCGAAAAATTTAAAGGTAATTATAAAGAATAATTAACAGTGGCTTTCAAAAATAGCCTTTTGATGAAATTGCAAACGGAAAAATACATATTATATTATAATGAAATACATGTTACATTATAATGAAATACATGGAAAAATATATGTTATATTAGTAATATTTTAATTACTATCTTTAACAAGAAAAGATGTTTTAAATGTTTAATGATGTAGAACTGTCAGTGATCGTCATTTATTACGTTATATATTTTTTCTTTATACAATTTATATTTTTTAATGTAATAAAATAACAAAAAAATTCAATCTAAAAAATGATGGTGTCGCAAATCTTTGATAAACATTTTGTACATGTAACATCTTCTGCGATGATAAATATTCTTAATGATTAACAAAATTTTCTAGGACATTAATATCTTCAATGACGTAGAAAATCTTAAAAAATATCACAGGTGTTCTTCACATAATCTTCTATAAGCATATTACATATCTTCTTTGATGCAGAATGTAAAATATCTTCAGTGATGTCGAAAATCTAGAGATATCACATATGTTCTTAGTATCATCTTCTATAAGCATATTACATATCTTCTTTGATGCAGAATGTAAAATATCTTCAATGATGTGGAAAATCTAGAGATATCACATATGTTCTTATCATCTTCTATTATTATCTTCCTTGATGCAAAATATAAAATATCTTCATGGATCTAGAAAATCTTCATCAGATGTAAATAGAATGAAGAAAGTTTGCTCTACATCATTAAATATGTAAAACGTTGTCTAAAATATTTTCCATACGACATAAGTAAAAAATTTTTAAATACTTTTTGTCATGTTACAGTTTCAAGAAAAAGCAGCAAGAATTAAAAATATTTTCTCAAATATATGGAAACGTGAATGATAGACTTTACGTGACTATTAAATACAATTTCGAAAAACTATATTATTTTTTAAAACCTGTTTTCATTTTTTTAACTTTCGATTAAATTTAATTTAACTTAAAAGGAATAAAAAATTTATAAAATAATATAAAATAAGAATTTATTGAAAATAAAAAACGATTACCTTTTAATTTCTTTTTATTTTTAGACTTTGAAGGACTTTCATCTCTATTTATAGGAATATTCACTTCAGGTGCTTTAAATTTTCGCTTTGGTGATTCTTCTAATTGCAATGTTGCAGCTGGTCTTTTTCCTTGCTTTTGATTTTCTTGCAAAGTACTATTGGCACTAAATTTCTGATCTACACTTTCTGGTTGAGGTGCATGAAATTCTTCAGAAGTATTTGATAAAAGCTTTGTAAAATTTTTCTTCGTAAGACGGGGATCTATAGCTTCAAGGTTTTCATCACCAATAATACTACTTAAATCACAAATAGGTTCTCGTTCAAATACAGGTACTCGTCTAAATCGAACGTCTAAATTATAGTCTGCTAGAAACGATACATCTGGCATTTGAAATTCTGAATTGTTTAAAAAATCAGCATCTAAATCTACACCACTTATAATATTATTAAAATAATCCCGACATGTTTCGACTTTGGCAATATTACTATTTTTAGAAATACAATTAGGATTGCTTGAAAGTAACAAGTCGCTACAACTAGGTTTATCACAGTTTGCATTACTTAATTTTACAGTATTAGATTCGGAAGATTTTTCAGTTTCTTTGTCAGATACTGGTAAATTCACAGTTGACGAATTATTATCTAAAGTTTTATTACTATCATTATCTACAGATGATGACTGATTTGGTTTTTTAATTCGGTGTATCAAAATTTTATGATAATAATAATTAAACCATAAAGTTCTTATTTTTTCGTTTTTCTTTTTCCTTTTTTCTTCACGAGAAATTGAGTCAGTAAAAGACGTTTCTTCAGATTTTTCATCTTTTTTTTTAATTCCTTCAACTAAATCAGTAGAAAATTCTTTACTAGTTTTTTCCTCTTTAATTGTTTGAGTGCATTTAATTGAAGTAGTACAAATTTCTTTATTAATTGTTTGTTCATTACTTTTTTGAGTATTTTCCAACTTATTAGAATTTACAGCTTGAGTTTTCATAACTTGGGGCTTTTCTATACCTTTAAGTCTTTTAATTTTTGTCAATTTAATTGGACTTGGGAAAATATTTTTCCGAATACAGAAATGACAACAATTTGCATACAGCTGCAAAAAACCATTTTTCAAATTTGTATAATTTTATGTAAAATCTTAAAAAAAAAATTACAATTTAAAAATTTGTCTTTACCTCAAGTATATCTAAATCAACTGAAATATTTTTGTTCTCTATCTCTTCTTGATATTTTAAAAAGCTTTCAATGGTTGATACTACATCAAATGAGTTTTGAAGCAATGGAAAACATTGTAAAACATCTTCATATAGTGTAAGATTTTCAAAATTTAAAACTTTTAAAGCTAAACGATTAATTTCTTTTCTATCTTTTTCATCATTAAAAGATCTCCACAATTTTAAGGCAAGTATATAATGTACATATGCAGGTTTTTTTAATTTCAAAGTTTCAATAATGCAGGAAAAATATTTGCTGAAAACAAGTGATTAAAAAATAGTTTAAAAAAGAATTATAAATTTATTATTAATGAATGAAACTTTATTAAAATTAGTACACACTTACTTAAATATAACTGAACAAACTTTTTTATTCTGCTCTGTATTATGGTCAATTTTTAATAGAACTTTAAGAATATGCTCTTCTGAATTGCCTAAAAAATTAATATACATATTATATATCTAAGTTGCAGATAAAATTTAATCATTTAATAAATTAAATCTTTATTTCTGTTACCTAAATATATGAAAATATTATTAAGAATTACACTTGCTATTTTATTTATTGGAGTAGAATTTTTTTCAGAAAGGATTAGTTCTAAATTCACAAAGATTTCTAAAAGATTTGACATTTTTTGCAGATAAAACTTATCATTGAAATTTTTCTAAAACAATTTAAAATCAATTAAAATTAAATATATTAAAACTCCTGTTAATTAATTCATTGAAACATATATTTCATTACCTCTCTATACGTTTTGCACCAAAAGTGGTAGAAAAAAAGAGTATTGCTTATATCTTTTTTTATTTCAGCCAATTTAGAAAAATTTGTGTTCCACATCAAGGCATCTTTGGTTATATTTCTGGAATAACATTTTAACATTTTATATTTTTAAATAATAAAATACATTTATTTATATCATTAAATTTCCAGTAAAAAACTTACTCTATATAAATAGCAAAAGATTTTGTAAAGAGTTCATAACTTGTTGATCTTATAATTCCAGACAAGTATTGAATAATTAAAGTGAATTCTGATTGCCAAGAGCAACAATTTTCTGTAGGTTTAATTATAGAAGATGCTGATTTTTTGTAGTTACCTTTTAAAAGTTTTTTCATTGTCTTATCTATAAAAACAAACTCATGTCAAAATTTTATATTTACTCCATCTAAATGTTAAAATTTTAAACTTACCCCATATTTTAAAAGATGGTTCTTTTTTAAATGAAAAACTGTTTTCAACAGGGTAGGATGGAGAATTAGTACAAGTTACAGTACTACTGACAACTGTGTCCTGCATTGGAGAGGCCACACTGACTGTTGGAGCCTCTGAAAATATGTGATTAGTCATAAAAAATAATTTAATTTGACAGCTTAATACATTGAAATCAATTAGAGAAATTGCAAATTTATGAAACGTAATATATGTAATCGAATCATTATCTTGTGAAAATAAGGGATGAACATACCTGCAAGTATAATTTGGCTGGGTTGTTCGGTATCACATTTTCCGTTAGATTGATCGTTAGACATCTTTTTTATTTTGATTTCTTTGTTCACTCAATTATTTTGATTCACGTGCATCATTATTTGTTTATTTTTCAAAAAGAAAACATCGCAACGTGACTCTGTTTTCAGGCGTCCATTTTAAACACTGTAGCAGAATATCGATTTGTGACGTAGTTCCAAAAGGGATTATAACTATATATGCACAGTTTACAGGTATATAAGACCGAATCTCCGTAGGGCCGAGCCAAATTGTCAATGGCGCCAACGCCCCTGGTGAAATAAAAAATTTTTTTAGAATTGTTTTATATCAGAGATACATATAATTGTCAAAAATTAAAGCTTTGGAGGTAATAATTTTAGTATTGGGGCAATATTGATAGTTATGTAAAATAGTGTTATTATATTTTTATATCAGTATAAATTTTCTTAATTTTTATTAAAAAATACAAAGACTATTTATAATTAGGAATTTAAAAAATGTATAATTTCAGCGATTATAAATCGATTATTAGAAATATATAATAATCGGCAGCGCGTTCTTAAATAAATTTATGAAGAATTTTTTAATAGATTTACATTTTGATTTTAAACATAAATTAAAAATAGTTTATCTTCTCTGTATGCATCGTGCATTTCAATATTCGAATGTAAACAATCGTATATAAATTAACCTTTTTGTATCCATTTATTAGTCCATTGTAATGCACGAAGATGTATATTTTAAATTATTTTATTGTTAAAAATTCGTATTAGCAGTTTTTCCTGCATTTTCTTTTAAAAAACCAAAAGTTGCAACTTGCAGGTTCAAAACCGATCTTTCCAAATGCTTGCGCGTAAACTACATCCTACACCCGCGCAATAGTGGTCGCGCTCCCGGAGTGGTCCAGCTGCGCTAAAAACAAGCCACCATTGGTCGGAAGATTGTTCTGAGTATTCTACTACTCTACGTCCAAGTCGCTGCAGCACCCACACAGCTGGAGTGCATAGCGCGTTTGGCGGGCGGCCTAAAAAAATTCCCGACGTATATAACGTTACTGGGAGACATGGCGTCCGGATAGGCTGTCGCAAAAGAAAGTTCACCTCTCGTGCTCTCTCTTTTTATTCGCGCAGCTACTCAGCTAAGCTAGCAGGCATTCGTTCAAGCCTTCTCTCTCTCTCTAGCTGACAGCGCGGGTCTGGAAGAGACTGAGAGAGACGCGCGCGCGCCTGTATGTGTGTGCAGTAGCAGCAGCGGGGGCCTTCCTTAATGCGGTTTTTATGACGCCGACTTAAGCGAACGGAGAGACGGAGCAGCTACAGCAGCAGCAACAGCGACGGGCCAGAGAAAGGGGTATAAACACACACATCCCGTGGGCGCGGATTTACCCAAGACACCGGCATTGATGGTAATGCATGCGAGGAAACCACAAAGGATCAACGATGGGTAGGGCACCGACCTTTTTTCTCTATCGTTTTCTGTCCATCCTTAATTTCTAAGCGTCCTTATCCTTTTTAATGATTTCTCCGAATCGATCTTTTCAAGCGTCTGATTCCCTTCGTTTTTGTCTAAATTCCCGAACCAAACACCTCAGCTTTTTTGTCGATGATCTGTGTGTACGTGTGCATGAGACGGTGTGTGTAGGCACACGTCAAAATGCCGAGTTTTTCTGCTACAATGATAGTCAAACGTTTTTTCTTTTGATTTCAGGTACTTTGAAAAGCATCAGGCCCATCCCTACCAGGTAAACTTGTATTTTTGGGTGAGCTTGAATGTTTGGTAGTGGAGTAGAGCAAACACTTGGGCTTCATTTTGATTCCCTTGACATACACACAAGAGTGTAGAAATTTTCATTGACAGTGCAATTTGTTAATGCACAATGGAGGGCATTTGTAAATGGATATGTTTGATGTGTTAAAAAAACAGGTTTAATCTACTTTTTTTTGTATTGTTAGCTAATCTTATTGATTTTCAATTTGGAAACTAATTTGAGAATTTTATTTTATTAGTTCTTGAAATTCTATGCATTATATTCCTTACAGATACTTTTCAGCTTTTTAATTTACTATTTTACCAGTAATAAGACATAATCAGTAATTAGTGTTTATTAATAATATTGTTCAAAATGTCTGTTCTTTTATAATCATTTTTATTTTAATTATTAATTCACAGCATGACATCCTACATAACTTGTAATGAAAAATAATTATTTAAATAAATCATAACTTTAACTGCATGACTTTTTTTTATAAATTTTTTATTCACTATTATTATGATATTCAATTCTTTGATTTAACAGACACCTGATGCTAAATTCTTATAAATATTATGAAGTGTTGTGCTACTGTTATTGTTTTGTTTTTATTCTAACAATAACATTACTTTCAAGGATATTAATACAAACTAAAAGCATCAATTTCATATTATTATCTTTTGCATTAATATTTATTGTCTTTAATTATTTAAATGATGTAAATAATTTTTAATGATTGTTATCGAATATATAAAATTCCTCCAAAAGCCGTGAAGTACTCAACTAATAGAATTAATAGCAACAATTTAACCGAAAATTTCATTTTTCTCAAAAGATAATATTCCAAACGTCAGACAGTTTATCAACGCTTGGATTTTTAAATAAAACTCACCAATTCAATGAAAAATCATTTAAAATATCGTCGGCGCGCTTTTGTAGGTTATCTTGCAAAATTTGCGAATACGTGCGAAAGAGAGATACATAGATCTATCCGCTACTATATTGGCGGAGAGACTCGCGCTTCCTCGCAAAGATGGAGCCGATTTATTGTCCCGCGTAGAGGGAACTCGGCGCTGGGAGCACGATATTACAGCCTTTGCCGACAGGCCCTCAAGAGAGTTTCACTCTAAGAGCAAGTCTCCAGTTAGCGTTGGTAGTTCTTTGGCCAAAAGAGCGCGAGGGCGAAATACAAAGTAGCCGTCGACGCCGCGCAAACGAGCGAGAGCGAACGAGTGAGCAGCAGCAGCAGCGGCCGTGCGCGCGGTGCAGTGTGGGAGCGGAAAGCACGAGCAGCCAGGTGGAGCAGAAAGTCTCCTGGAGGAGAGCGAGTTGACTAGAGTACCGGGAGCCACTTGCCAGGGAACCGGGCCGACTTCGCGGGGATGATTTCGCGGCTCGGGTGCGAGACTCGCGTAAACATAACCTCTGCGCGACGAAAAATCAATAACCCAGATTACTCCGACCTGGCGAGAGGCTGCCGGTGAGAATCATGTCCTGGAGGCACAACCAGCGCAACAGCAATGACGACAATTACCGCTCCAAAAGAGTACGGAACGATGGAGACGCGAGCAATCGTGCCCTCCTTATTTCTCTTTTTTCGACCAAGAGGTGCTTCTTTTCCTGCTTGACGGGAGATTTGCGATTTTGCGGGAGTTTTCGATAAATTTAGACAGTCTGAGAATTTCTACTCATAATCTGGGGTTTGCTTTTGAATTTTGAACGTTGATTGTTACGTTTTAACAAGGTTTGTGGTTTGGGGATTACCTGGAACTTGTAGGACACAATTGCTGGATAAATCTTACTTATCCAAGGTCGTTGCAGTACGTTAATAACGGTTCCTTTGAAATACTTCCCGTTTGAATCATAAAAATAAATAAATTAATAAATATGTTATAGGTTAGAATCTTACAATTAAGTTTTTTTATCTGCAATTTTCCTCTTATTCATTAGTTAATTGGGTATTACACAGCTTTTATCTCTATTATTGACAATATTTCCTCTTATGAATGTATTTTGAAGTTAAAAGTCATCTTTACAGCAGGATAAAAGAATTACCTTCAAGAGACATTGTGAACCATTTTTATTAATAATTGTTTGAATTTTTTGTTTCAGAACACCAAGTATAACAGTTCTAAGGGTGGCTACTCATCGTCAACCACATCAGACAGCAGGTATGAGGGGCGAATGCGAGATTCGCCAAATGGCAACTCATACAGTCCCGCGGGGGGGTTGGGATTGGGTATGGGAACAGACAGGGATAGTCCACGCAGCTACTCCACGAAGCCTCTGTACAAGAAGGAGAGAGAAAATAGAGACTACAAGTTGTCCTCCTCTAGGGATAAGTATTCCGGTAAATTATTCTTTCATGACTATTTTTTAAATTACATAACTTTTTCATTACTTGGACTAAAAGTAATTAATTTTAATCAAGTTTTTAAGTAATTAGGTTACGTTCATTGCAAGAAAGACTAACAAGAGATTAATACTACAGTTGCAATATAAATTATGTTTTTGCAGTATTTTTCAGAGTTGATTAATTTGAAAATTATTTAAAACAGATACTGATTTAGAATTTTTACAAATGCAGCCTTCAAAATTATAAATGGAAAGTTTTTACACCAATTAAGTAGTATTTGCATGTAACAAACCAATTATATTTTTAAAGAAATTTTTATTAATTCAGTGTAAAATAAGTTTTTCATTATTTTCTTTATCATTGTGGATTTTAAACACTTGTTGCTTGTCATTTGTCATTTTTAACCTAAAAACTAAGTTTTATTGTATATATAATTATTTAATGAAAATTTTGATCAAAATTACTGATAAACTTCATGCAAAGCTAGAAATTAATTTTAAGAAAATCTTCAAACAAATTTTGGACTTTTTTTTCTAATAATTCTAATTAATTATTAATTATTATTCATTGTGAAACAGTGAGTCATGGATCTTGAAAAAACTTTTCATTGTACTATCATAATATCTTAGTTTAAGAAATGCAGATTACAAATATGATTTTCTTTAAAAGATTTTTATAATTACTTTTTCTAACGTTTTAGATTGTGCAAGATCTCCAAAAGACAAGAGAAGTCGAGAGTCAAGAGACTCTGAGCACAGGACTAACCATGATAGGAGCAGTGGAGAAGTGAGTCATTATTTTCATTACAGGCACAACATATTCGTTGCAATATTTATAGCAATTGGATAAAAATTATGGGCCCAAGAGTTTTCAAATAAAAAATCACTAGTGATTAAATTTTTGTGATTGTAAAATGCTTTAGAGTGCATGTTTTATGCAGTAGAGTGTACAAAATGTCTAAATACATAAACAAGAAAAAGAATTTAATAAGCAATGAATAAGTCTTAGAAAATGCAAAGTTCATTTAGAAGACACAAGAAACAAATATATATATTTAAAATAAAACATGCATAATAATTAATTATGTTTGTTTTTATTTAATTTTCATAGACTATTTTTAAATTAAACATAAGTTCATACATTTAGAAGTTATGTAATAAATTCTATCAGAAGTATTGCTGTTAAATCAATAGATTATTAATTTTAATAATCATTGCTATTATTTAATAGATTTTACACCCAATAAAACTGTCCTCAAATTCGTCGAGAGATTCTTCTCAACGAAAACCAACACATAATTCATGTCAGGTTAGTATTTAAATTATTTTGCATTTAAAACACGAGATAAAATAATTAAGCATATTGCTCATATAGATTAGTAAGTATCATTAATTGTTTTAAAATGTATTATTTTGCAATTTAAGGATAAGCGTGGTGACGAACGAGGCGTGATGGAGCGAACGGCGAGGTTCGGGGACTGGTCAGAACACATGAGCTCGTCAGGAAAAAAGTATTACTATAATTGCAAAACTGAAGTGTCCCAATGGGAAAAACCACGAGAGTGGATTGTTCGAACGGAAAGTCGTCAGCGCCAATCCAATGACTACTCATCTTCTAGGTCAAGTAAGCACTCAGATTTCATTTGAAGCTTTAGTGAAGAAAACAACACATTCGTAGTTTGATTAAGCTTTTCAAACAGTAGACTAGCAGTATTTTATTTGGTACAATGTTTGATGCAAAATTTTTTTCTGAATTTATGAAAAGGGTGTACTACTCTTTTTAAAATTATTGCAAGCTTTAACTAGGATATACACTTTTACAACTTTCTAATTTAATTTTTTATCTTAAAATATAAAAGAAACTAAATATATTTGTACTTCTCTTAAAAGCAAAATTGTTATATTTTCCTGAAAATAATATTCAAGAATTGGTTTCACACGAGGTGATGAAACTAGTACATTTTATAAAAACTTCAGTACTTGTCTTTTTAACAGTTTTTTTTAAATCGATTAACTTCATAATAAAAATCGAGTAAATTACTTAAAAAATACTTTTAACACATGAGACTTTTATAGTAGGAGTATTTTAGACGTCTTTATTAATTATTTATGTTTAGTGATTAGCTGTGTTTCTGAAAGGTATTTCCTTTATAGCAGTGTAATAATGGTTTTTAATTGTTTTTAATTTAATCACATATTTTTCGTGAATGTCTTTTTTAGACCATGAACATTGGAAAACTGTATTTTGGATAATTTAATTAACTTTTCTTGAACGGTGTTCGGCTACATCAAACATAATTAGACTTTTTCTTAACATTTTTTGTTAATAATTACGTTGTACTAATGCTTTTTCGGGTTACATAGGTCACGATAAACATTCCAACTCGCGATCGAACAGCGGCAGTAGTAGCAGCGCGCGGGACGGTAACAGCAGCAAATCTTCGTCGCGACAGTCGGATAAACGCGGCAACGAGTACTGGAGTTCCTGTGGGCCCGGCAGTGGCGGCGGAGGTAACAGTAGTCGAGACGATGCACCTTCCTCGCGTGATAGGGATCGCGGTGACAAGGAAAGTGGCGGCAGCAGCAGGGAACAGAGAGATCGAGATCGCGACCGCGATCGCGACTCCTGTCGGGATGATGCCCAGAGTCAAGCTCAAGCTCAGCAACAGGCTGCAGCTGCTGCGGCTGCAGCTGCGGCGGCGGTACAGGCTGCTCAGGAACGCCAAGCGCAAGATATGGACATTTCGCCTGGCGACTCGACGCCGACGTCTGAACCCATTACCACCTCCAGCGCCCATGATCCACTGCCTCAAGGACCCGTACTCTTAGCTACTGGTAAGTTTATTGTTGGATTATACTGCAAGTTTATTGTTGTAATATCTTTATTAGTTTCTAGTTGTATTAGTATCTAAAAAAGACGTATGAATCATGTTTAATTTGAAAGTATTGCCTGTCACGAATAAGTAACAATATAGAAATAAACGACTCTATAATTTAACGATTTTTGTCCTTTTTTTTAATCATTTATTTCATTAATCTTAGCGTTACCCCGCTTAACGTCTCATCCAACGAGCGTATCACAACAGCCTGGAAAGTTGGCATCACCGACGCAACAGCACGGTAGCAACGCGCCTGGACCTCCCGTTTCGTTATCAAATCTTCCCCGACTCCTATCACAAATTGCAGGCAGCAAAGAGCAGCCTGATGCCCAGAAAGCCCTTCAGACTATTCAAACGGCCATTCTTCTCTCACGACAAGTAAGATTTTATGTTTTATTAGTTAATAGAATCCCAGTAAATACTGTCTTTATTATTTTATTTTAAAGAAAAATGTATAACAAATTATCTTGCTCTTTAAACTTATTGTGACTCTGTTATAGAAGATGTATATATTTTTGGTACATCTTGTGAATTGGTATTTATTATAACAAGGATGGTATGTGTTCCATTTAAAATTTTTTTTCTTTTTATGATTTTTAATTTATTTTTATTTAATTTAACATTTAATAAAATAATTTTTTAATGCAGAAGCATTAACTAAATACTTTTTTAATAAGTAATTACTACGAACAGCTTTCTTTATTTTATCCAAATAGAAATATTTTTGCTAAGATTTGTTAAATTAATAGATTACTGATATCAGCAATCAAACCTTTTCTGTCGTCAACAGTCAGGAGACAGAAATACGTGTTCAAGTGATGTTATGGCTCCATTAAAAGTCGATACAAGTAGCAATGTTACTGGTGAAGGACCTCCAACACCAACGCACTCCGAAACTCAGGATTGTGTAGACGTTCGAAAGTGTAAGTTTTGATTCAAAAACCCTTTTAGCCTTAGGGAGAATCCACATGGATAAAGGACCCCTACCCCGTACCACGTACCTTGACTCTGTCCGATTTTTTATCGAATTCTTCATCTATATATTATACGATGATCTCGATATGAGACTACAAGACACGAGAAGTATAAAATAGTAGAGGAAGTATGCGATGAAAAAATCGGACAGGGTCAGGGTACGGGGTATAGGGTAAGGGTCGGGTGTCTATGTGGATTCTCCCTTACTTTTCTTTAAAAATTATCTTTTCATTAATTTAACTTAAAAAAACATACTAATATTTAATGATTGAATATTTAAAAAAATGTATGTATTATTGCACTTAATTGTGTAGAAGAAAACGTTCCCAATTTTAAAAATCTATTAGTTTCTTTTGGTTTTAAAATTTCACTTCAATTCTTTTTCTATGAATTTATAGTGAACAGTCCTGGGAATACGAATAGTGGGGTACAAGGTATAAGTTCCCTGCAAAGTATAAGCACTCTCGGCACCTTAGGGAGTTTAGGCAATGGTGGAGGCCTTCAAGCACTTTCCCGAGTGCAGCCGCCGTTAACGCCCTCATTGACACCCTCACTCGCCAATCATTATCGGGAAGACTTGACGATGCATGTACGAGCCTTCCCAGCGGATATCCTCGAAAAACAGGTAATAAACTATGCTTTAAAAATTAGTGAAGGTGATTGAGTTGTGTAAAGTGTTATAAACAGTAGTAGTGTACCACCAAAAGAAATTTATATTAATTTTTATTATTGAACTTTTCTACAAGAAATCTTTATACTTGATTCTGAGTACGTACAAAGTTTAACTTTCAAGATAAATTTATATTTAGTCAATTTTGAATGTTCAAATTATCATTATTGTATGACTATATTTGTAATAAATATTTAATTTATTTCAATTTAAGGCGCAAAAATTGAGTGAGGAAGCACATACTATGGGCAGTCTACAATGTACGCGAGTATCTGCGGAACTGAAAACTGCTCGGTCGATAGTGAGGCTGACGGAAATACAAGCGACACTACAGGAACAAAGGTTAGTGATTTCTTCTTGATCTATATGGCTTTTTTATGAATTGTTTAAATTAAAATAATTTTACATTCATGCAAATGTTCATTTATACTTAAAAAAATTTTTTTTTTCTGTTTTAGGATATTGTTTCTCCGTCAACAAATACGGACGTTAGAGGAGCTGAAATCCCAAAATTCCTTTATGTCTGACGATTCTTAGTGTAAGAGACTTTATAAAATTAATGATAATGATAATAATTACGAGCTATAATTAATTCATGCAAACAGAAAAAAAAATAAAACATACTTATTAATATTCTCATTAATATTGAATAATTAAGATTGTACCTAAATTATAATATCATGAAATAGAAGTGATATACATAGTAAATGATTGGTGGGGCTATTACCCAGAGAGGAGGCCAACCGAGTCTTATTATTGATAATTAGTGAATGTACCTCCCTGGGTTACACGGGGCCTATTTCAATCGAGAACACTCGTGATGAATGCAAATAAAAAAAACAAAGGAGGAAAAAAAAGTAAACGCATACACACACACTTACGCGCGCAACACTCGCACTAAGTGACTAGAGAGAGATAAAAAGAAGTAACTAAAAACTGAATTCAACTTATCGGTTTGATTCAACTTGTATTTCAACGATGAATTGTATATTTGAACTGTTCACGATTGTCTTGTATTACCTATGTTGTACGTGTCAATGTTTCATATTCCCATGCGAAAAAGCGGCATTTTAAAGTAGTTCGAACGGTTTTGTTGTAAATCTCGGAATAAAATTCATGCCACAAGTTTTAAAAAAAAAAATACGGTCCTTTTAATTGATCATCATCTACTTTTTCTTCTTCCAGTCATCTTCCTTAAATTCTGTTTTTCAATACTTCGTATATTGTGATGCTATCTTTGTAATAAAGCAATGAAAACAATCTTTTGTTGTAATATGTACATGTCAAATCATATTCTTTTGATGTTTTAACATGCAACTAAAGTGTAGCACTCAAAGGATCGATTCTGGAGTTTCAAAATTTTTACTTTTGAATTGCACTCTTATAAACATTAGTGATTTTGTAAAAGTAATTTATAATATACATTTTTGTAAATATATATGTATGTAATTATTTATTCCATAATAATTTTAAGAAAACATCACAAGAAAAATTATAATTTAACTTTTTTTTATAATTTTTATCTCTGATGTTAATGTGCTATTATTTTTATTTAATAAAAATAATAAGTGTGCTGTGTAACTTATTTGAGTTTTGATTACTGAGTGAGATGATTTGTAACGTTAAGTATATTGAAATGTAATGAATATAATTTCTAATATAAGGTCAATTGGAGTGGAACAAGAAAATTCTCTTACCAAAAAATCAGCCATCTTAGCCATTATTTTATTACAACGAACAGTTTTTTTACATCATTAAATTACATATCAGCATATTCTTAGGGTATGATCCAAAGAATTTCAGCGCTATGCTCCTTAATAAGTTCATTTTTACACTATATTACAAAAGGTGCTTGTGTTGAGAATAAAAACAGCAATAAGAAAAAGAGAAATTAAAGATATGAAAGAAAAGAGATTACGTGATTCGTCGCAGAGGACTACAAAATTCTTTGGTTCAACCTCTGTATGCTTTGCTAAACATTTTCAAGATTCAAGAAAAAATGAAGAAATCGTTTAAAATCAACGCAATATCGCTTTTTTAATACTTCCCATATACGTTAAATACAGGATAGTAAATTATTATTATACAGAGGAGAATATCAAGGATAATGTTGGGAATAACTTTCGAATCGAACCTCGTCTGAGGCAGCGTTGAGCATCTCTTATTTAATTCAATAACGGCTTTTCACCTAAATTAAATAAAAAAAATAAATTTTGACTCACAAACATATTTGAGAGTTTTCCAAAGCTTTTTAATGAAAAGCCAATTTAATTAAAATTGGATTAATAAAAGATTTTTTTTTTCTAATAACAGGAATATGCAACCGTAAGTATCGATATAATTTCAACTATATATTTTAAGAACTGAATAACCGTAAGTAAAACCAATTTTACTTTGTCTAACGATCAATATATTTGATGAATAAACATTTAATTTAAAAAAGCAAGTTATAGAGGATAACAGTGAACATTTTTTTGTAAAATAAAAAAATAAAAATTATTTATCAATAAATTTAAAAAAATGGAATAATATAATTTTTTGATTATTTTATAAATAAAAGTATTTTTTGCTGAAACAATGTCTAAAGATTACGATTTACAAATTGCAAAATATATGTACAGTTTCGTAAGAAATTAATGAAATATTTTGAAATGTGAGTTGCTGAAAAAGTTTTACAATGAGATAAATAGATAACGAAGAATGAAATAGGTTCATCAAGAAAAGCAAAGATGCTCAGTGCTGATTCGAATGTCAAAATGGATCACTGCTTACTCGTTTACTTACTTTTCTCGTCTATAACGCATAATCTATATAGAAAAGGTGATGATCGAAATCTTTTATGTCAAATAGCTGCTATAAATATTGTGCCGCGGCATTGACAGCAACTCTACATACCGCCGAAGAGATATACACACTTCAATTTTTTTACGCAATTTGATCGAGTTTTACATTCATACATACATATGCACACACATTTGCTTAGATTATTATCGTTCGCTTTACAAAGGAAAATATATACGCATCTGTTGTCGGTATGATCAACTTAAGTAAAAAAAAATTAGACTCAGATTCCTCGAGGATGACCGGGAAGCATGTACACAGTGAACATTCTCTCTCGATTCGTTTGCTTACTTAACGTATATACTTCGTTTATTATATTTTAAATAGTATTACAGTCAGTCATTGGAATTGATCGGTATAACAAAATTTTTTCGCCGTTCTCTTCATTTTTTTTAGCTTTTTAAACAACTATTTTTTTAAAGTTCTTTTTCACCTCTCTTTCAGTTCTCGCATACAATTTTCATCAGTTTTTTGTTTTCAAAAACCTGTTAATTCGAAGGGACTAAAGTGATATGGTAAGGCCTCAGATTATGTAAATATCGGATTCGGTGTTTTTTAAATCTTCTCAAATGGTAATATGGTATAGTTTAGATAGATTGATTTGTATGGGTTTTTAAGTATAAAAGAATTTTGATAGTTCGTTACATCCGTAAATCTATCTTCAAAGTTTCACTATAAAATTATTTTTTTTTAATTATTTTAATAAAATTTATTAGACATAAATACTAAATTAGTAATCAGTTTGACGATAATGAAATATATTCATTTTAAATAAAGAATAGAAGTCTTTAACGTGAGAAAATGAGAAGAAACAAATAATAGAAAAAAATGTTATTGTAACTTTAAGGCAAGATTCTGCACGAATATTCATATAATATATTTAGTTTTTATCATTTTTCGTCTTTTATCATTTTTTTCGATTTGTACGTATAGAAAAAGCGCTACAAAAACAATCTCACAATTTTCGCGTTTACGCTTTAAGGCCGATGCAAGCACGTTTCACTTATTTTTTGCATATTGGCATCGAATTATCATTTTTTTCAAGAAATCGACTGCCGTTTGATGGCAGTATTTTGAAGAGACGAGACGCACAGCCAAGACACAGAGAATGTTCACAGTTTTTTCTTTACTTTTATTTGTTTAAATATATATGAAATAGCATTGGAGTGAAGAAGACTCGCTTTCACTCTTTTATTTTTACCATTTTAAAATACATACACTGAGCGAAGTACCATTAACATATTTTAAACTCATTTTATTTCATTTTTTATTTCTTATATTTATTGTGATTGTAATAATTTTATTACGTAAAATATAACGGTTCTTTTTTTCAGAGCTCAACCAGTTAAATGTCAAAATAGGTCAAAAGAAGTTCTGAGAAGTCTTTTTTCTTTTAAATTTTGCGCAATTTTCGTTAAAGAGGATTTCACGCCTATAAAAAATAATAACAACTGATATTATATATCTACGTCGTATTTAAAAAACTTAGTACAATACAAAATAAAAGCAGACTTCATCGAACATCATAACACTTGATTCTGCGCATTTCTAAACGAAATTTGTTTTTACATGTATGTAATCCTTGATGTTTTCTCCTTTATCTAGTTTAAAAAAAAAAAAAAAATTTATTTTTCAAGAATAGACTACGTTATAAAGACTATATTGCATTCGGGGTTTTCATTTTTTTTCTTAATAAAGAGAATTTTATAAACACGAATAGAATGAATCAATATAAGTCTTTAAGACTAATTGTCATTCGATTCGCATTTCGATGTCAAAGTTGCAAGTCGAGGGCTGTAAGTTATAAAAGTATTTAATATTTTAAGAATTATCAAACTGCATTTAAATAATTCCTTGCTGGTTTTAAACTTATTTATGGATGCTTTAAATTTCGATTATGACTATACTAATGTATTTAAATGATTGAAATTTTCAAACAAAACGAAGTTATAATTTGATATCAATTGAAATAGGAAACAAAATGACAAAATCTTACCATATTTGATAAAAAAATTGCTATTAAGGAAAAATAATAAAAGTGAAACGACTCCGTTGGAAACTTTTAAAATCTTTAATCAATCAAAACAATTTTGTATTCTAGTAAATTTAATTACTTTTTCTGAAGATCAAGATTTTTTTGGAGTTAAATATAACAGAAAAAATTTTGAAGCTCTCGACGAACATAGAATATTAGTGATAAACGTCCCTCTTACATATCCTAACTTTTACAGATTACACGACGATATAGATACGTCATGTTCGTTTCCTTACGCCCACTCTTTCAAATCGATTCGAGTAATTACGCTGCGAGTACAATGGCACGCTCTATGCAGTTTACATCATTAATTTCATAAGAGAATTTAAAATTCTTTCGTAGTCTCCTTTACATTATATGCATTTTCTATTCAAATCATGCAAGGAGCAGATTTTTTTTTAAAGTCGGAAGAATGAGTCTCTTTTTATGTTTTACGCGTGCCTTTATCAATATTTTTCACATTTATGCATTTACACAGGAGATTTATTATTTTTCATATATTTTTAAAAAAAATTGCATAAAAACTGATATAAATTTATCGTTTTGAAACTCTGAACATTATTAATATTTATTTCTAAAATTTAAGTGATTTTTCAGGTAAGAAAACATTTTATTTAATTCAATGTTAATTTTCTATAAAATTATAGAAAAATATAAAAGCTCATTACATTCTCAGAATCTCAAAATATCAGTAAATGTATGCTACATTAATACTTTCAATTCAGAGTTCAAAATTTTATTTATGCAACTGCTCATTGAAATTCTCCTGACTTAAATAGTACTTTGGCGAATTTTCGAATAAGGTTTAGTTAAAAAGTAAAATAAAAGCGTTTGAGACTCAACTCTTTTTAACTATATTAGTATTCAATATATTAGGCTGCATAAGAAATGAAATAGCTAAATATTAGCCGTGCGTTAGTACTGCCATTGCACAATAGCTAACTACCTGTCGTCTTTCTTGGGACTTCTAAAAACACATGTGCGTTTTTACCTTTTAAATATAATGAATTGGTCTCTATTCAGCAGAAACTTTTTTTTTAATTAGTAGTATAACGAAAAAAAAATCACGTAATGAAATTTGATGCAATTTTATTTAATAATAATTGAAAACAATAATTGTACATTTTTTAGAAGTCCCCCAGAAAATATAATAATCTTAAATAAGTCTCTCATTCGCGCACTTGCGTTTCTTTAGTTGCTTTTTATTAATCACCCACTTTCTGACAATAAAACACTCAGCACTATCTACGAATTCCCTTAATTCTGTATAATATTTATAATATATTTATATATATATATATGCTTATATAACATATATATAAACCTAACAAAATGGCATTCAGTTATTTCTAATAAGTTTATTTTAATTCTGGCATTTTATATAAAAAAAATATACAATTTCGATTACAAATTGGAAATATTTCTGTAACCGTGACTTTGTACTTATCCGAATGCCATTTTTTTCACACTTCCTTACTCTCTTTATCACTTTATTACAGTTTTACTGATGGAAAGTGCTACGATAAACGTCACTCGTAGGACTGACCAACAGAATCCTATCTAAAATATAATGTTAGAATTTTTTTAATGTTTTAAAGAAGACTAAGTTTAGTAAGATAAATTCTCGCTGATATAGTCGCAATTTACGCCAGAATTCGCGACACTCAGAAAAAAAGATTCACCATCTCTTTGCAATACTTCGAGATATAAGTATTTATTATCAATATTAATATTTTTAAAGTCATAAAAACAATTTTATTCCAAAGCTCAAGTTATCGAATCTTTTTTAACGAGTTTGTGCGGGGCGCCTCCACAACTTCTTTTCTTTTCTCTCGCTCTCTTTTTCACTTGTTTACTTTCGCTCTTCCACATGTTACTCATTTTTCTTGCTTTTTTATACCATTCGCAACTAGAAAATGTCCAATCAAAAAACGCAGAACATTACTGCGATCACAGATTAGTTAGTAGTCATAGTCAAGCATATCGAGAAAAGACAAAAAACGGAGATATTTTAGCTTCACTAATTATTTGTAATAATTTCTCAAATTTTTTAAAAACTCCGTGTTAAGTCAGGAACGTCGTTGCGTGCTTCAGGATTGATTTTACTAAATACTTACCTGACAGCAGAATGACATCAGCATTTCTCAAAACTTCGGTCCAGCTTTTCGGTCAAGCATTACTTTGTTGCTTTTTCTTTTCTCTCTATCTCGCATTGTTTTAATGTAATTAAGTTAAATAATTTACAAGTTATAAATTTCTTTCAATCCCGCACAAAAATTCATCTCTTGTTAGAGAACACAAGTTGATTATACTTCTTGTTCAAGCACAACTTGCACACCAAACAAACTATTTATACAAAGAAAGGGAAACAAAATGCTTGATCAAAATTCTACCACAGTGACGAAATTCCCTTGTTTTTTCTTGATGGTGAAACAAAAACTCGCAATTAATTTTCACATTTATGCGAATGACGC
Source organism: Ormyrus pomaceus (assembly GCA_900474385.1). Lineage (NCBI taxonomy): Eukaryota > Metazoa > Arthropoda > Insecta > Hymenoptera > Ormyridae > Ormyrus > Ormyrus pomaceus. The sequence goes on from UCOM01000993.1 coordinate 25,543, forward strand.
GTTGAATCTAAAGTTTTTACGGTATTCAAGGTGGTTTCTCTTACTGTCGTGGCAACATTCTTCTAACTGCTTTTTTGATTTTTCTTCCTGCGGTAACACCTGGTGGTGCACTATAAAGAAAAGGCATAACATAAGTAAGTAATAGTAAAATGTAGATATAGTTACAATTTTTCAATTATGAAATTTTAAAGAATTTTTTGTTTTAGACATTGTTAAAGTATTTCTCAAACGATTAAAAATTAATTTCATTGATACTTACTTAAAAGCAGTAGGTGCACCACTTCCTGCTGTAAAATTAAATGTTGGTTGAACATTAGGATCAAAAGTAATCGGCGCAGCTCCAGAACTTGGTGCATTGAAGTTAAAACCTCCAGAAGGTGCTGCAGAGGTCTGTAAATAAATAGAAATTTTTTAATTTCTATTTATACAAAATTAATATAAATTTGGCAAACATTTTTTAATTAAGTAGTGCAACAGCAATAGAATGCATTGTGTAAATTTAGCGTTAAAATATTTTGCGTTAAAAAATTTTAACACACATGCAAAAGTCTTATATTTATTATTATTATTATTATTATTATTATTATTATTATTGCGGCAGTAGCAAAGAATGTTTATTTCCAATTATAGGAATGTGGCAAATGAATTATCAAAAATTGTGAAGTGTTATGGGGTTTTCAGCGTATGATTGAAGCAGTTCTCAATTTTATGCATTTCAAATTTGCATTGGTCATTTATGTGTTCGCATTTAAAATAAAAGCATTGCAAAACAAGTCTGAATTTGCAGCTCAAGCTACGTGCGAAATTATTGAATATTTACACTGCCAAAGTTGAAGCTGGTGGGTACACTGGTAGTTCCGAAATTAAAACCACCCGTAGTGGGTGCAGGATTGGCTGTTCCCGGGTACGCAGGCGGTGCCGCGGCCGTTTGCCCCACGGGATTCGGAGCGTTAAACATCGGCGTGGTTGTCGGCTGACCAAAACCCGTGACAGGAGCCACATCGGTTTTTGGAGCCGCATTAAAACCAAAAGTCGGTGGCGCAGTTGCTGGTCTACTTGCAGGTAGCGAACTAAAAGTGCTGCTGCCGAAACCGTTACCAACCTGAGTGTTGCTGATCGTGCCGAAGCTGAATAGGTTCTTTTGCTCGGAGTTTGCTGTTGCGTTTGAACCTGCATTGAAGTTAAAGCCGCTTGATGTCGGGGCCGTAGATTGTGAGGATTGACCGAAGGTAAATAAGCCTGCAAAAATTATAAATAAAATACTTAATACTTTGGTCAATGCTCTTTGCTACATTTAATGGTATATTTATCATTAAAGTAATTTTCTAAAAGGGTTTTTTACTTGCTGATCGAAAAAGAATATAACTACCTTGTGTCGGTTGTGTAATTTCTGTTGATTTTGTTGTGAAAATTCCTGGTGTTGCATTTGAACCAAAAGTCGATGGTGTGCTACTACCAAATGTGGAACCGAAAGATAAAGGTGCTGGTGTCGCGGCTGTACTTGGCGTTGCCGATGGAAAAACACTTGCCGCTGGCGTACTCGATGCGGCTGATGCACCAAAGGTTGATATTTTCGATTCAGATCCACCAAAGGTTGAAGCAATTTTATTTTCTGGAGCGCCAAACATCAAAGGCTTATTATCGGTTGAGCCCAAAGTCGGGGCTGCCGAGGGTGTTGTATTAATGTTTCCGAATAACGATGGCGTTGTTTGATTTCTGTAAAAAAATGAAACAATTCTTGTAAGTAATTTACTAAGATTTTAAAATTTAATAAACACTCAAACGTACGTTGTGCTACCAAAACTCGGAGTTGCGGTACTTCCAAACGATAAAGCTGGTTTCTTCTCGGTTAACTGCTGTTCCTGCGATGTTACTGTTGCGGGCGTAGTTTCGGCAGGTTTTCCGAACGAGAACGTGGGTTTAGGCGCAGCTGGTGAGCCAAATGAAGGTAATGCAGTTGTGCTAGACGGAGCATCAGACACTGCCTTTGGTTGACCAGAAAACACAAACATCGACGATGTTGCTGGTGTTACGTTCGCATTACTCGTTGTCGATGGAGCTCCAAATGAGAAAGTAGGAGCTGCAGGTTTAGCTGGTTCAGTGGTCGGTGCGCCGAATGTTGGCACAGTTTTGGGTAGTTCAAGTTTAGGATCTTCTGATTTTGTTTCTTCGAGTTTCTTGGTAGTATCGGCTGATGGAACACCAAAGGTGGGTTTAGATGAACCAAATAAGTAAGACAAATTGTTGGCTGGAGTAGTATCGGTTGTTGACTTTGTTTCCTTGTCAGTTATTGAATCTAAAAATAATTGAATTAATTGAATTAAATATTATTTAGTATGTTAAAATAAGATTATATTTTTATTTAATGTTTAACCTTCTGACAGCCGGCATGACGCCATATGGCGTCATTCCATGATCGGCCCACATATACTATTACTTAAGAAACATTTATATGGAAAATTTCGAGAAAGTTACACGTTTTTACTAGGAAAAATACCAGCTGTCTGAAGGTTAATGTTTATCACACTATTATTAAATTTTATCCAAAAATATAAAATATTTTACTAATTTAAATTGTGTTATTTTTCTTTTCAAAGATCGAGATTTATTTTAATTTGATATTTCTCTTTATTTAAAGCTACTGACAGAATATTGCTTTATTAGTTATTAACATTAAAGTCTGTTAACTTTTGAGATTTTCATATTCGATATCGTCATAATATATGTATTTTCAAAACATTATCTATCTTAAGTCTATTAATAAGTATAAGCATAATTTTAATAATTTGTTTTTTCGAAAACATTAAATCCTGTAATATCAATATCTATTCACATTAATAAATTAATACGGATAAATTTATTATTATTATTATTATTATTGTAGATTAGTAAATTATTGTAAAAAATATCTTTAATTACTTTTAGCAGCAGTCGATGTAGTCAATGTAGTCGGTGTAGTTGCTGGTTGGGCTCCAAATGTAAAACCAGCTGTGAGAGCTTTAGTCTCAGATTTTTCTTCCGGTTTCTTATCCGTCGTTGCATTAACATTTGTCGGTGATCCAAAGATAAAGCCGGTGGTTGTGATTTTTTCTGATTCTGTTTTCGGAGCTGCACCAAAGGAAAAGGTAGCCGTGGAGGTAGGTTTTTTCTCATCTTCTTTATCTTTTGTCTCGGTTACAGGTTTTGCGCCAAACTGGAAGGTTGCTGCCGCTGTAACTGGGACATTCGACTTGAAAGCAAATCCTTCACTCGTGCTGCTTTTGACCACATCGGTGTCTTTTTTGTTATCTGCACTGGGAATGCCAAAGCTGAAACCACCAGATGGAGTCTGAGATGATGAACTGCTACCAAAGGAGAAGCCGTTCGTTTTGGCCAAAGTAGAGGTAGCTGCTGCCTTAGCCGAGTCGTCCGCCTTGTCAATACCGAAGTTGAAACTACCTGCGTTAGCTGGCATATCTACGTTGAATTGTAGTTTAGATGTGCTCTTCGTCATTTCACTACCACCTGGTTTTGCTGTCTCGCAGGCTACACATTTAGTTGCATTGGACTTGTTTGACAACATGCAACTATCGCACGTCCATGAACCTTCGGGTTTCTTAAATTTATCCCCAAATCCACTGCCTGACAAGGTTGATGATGATGAAGTCGATAAAGATGATAAAGTGGTAGTGTTGGTTTTAGCTACGCCAGGTCGTGGCGTCTCACAAGCCAAACATTTGCTATCACCGGCCTTATTCTGTACCATACAAGTATCACATGACCACGAACCCTCTGGTTTTTTAAATTTATCGCCAAATCCAGATGTAATTGTTGTCGTGGGTGCAGCAATGGTTTCCTTTGTATTTTTAGGATTAACATTGACAGAACCGGGTTTTGCTGTATTACAGCAGGGGCAAGTGGTAACAGTTTCGGTGTTCCGAACCATGCAGCAGGGACATTCCCACGAAGGCTTAACTGGTTTAAATGTGTTGAGAGGTGAACTGGTAGAAGCTTCACTGCTGGCTTTCATTACAATTGAAGTTAATGGCGCAGTAATTATAGATGTATCGGACTTGGATTTTTCATCTGAAGCGTTGGTTTTGGGAGAATTAAACATAGAAGATTTTGTGGTCGATGGTTGGAAGTTGGCGCTCGATTTTCCGAAAATGCTAGGACTGGAACTTATACTCTTAGTGCTTTTAGAACTGCTGAGGTTGGAGTCTCCCCATTCTTGCTTTTTAAGTTTGGGTTCTGAAAAAGAATGTATAATTATATTATCGTATTACTATCTTAATACTTAAAAGAAAGTAACAAAAAAGCTTTTAATTTATCAATTACCTGGTTTGTCGTTAGGACATTCTATTATTTCAATATCATCTGAACTATCCGATTGAACGCTTTCGGCTTTTGATGTTCCTGGTTTTGCACTCTTGCAAGCAACACAATACGTTTCTTTTGAATTATTCTTGATCAGACATTCATTGCATTCCCATACGTTTGATGAATCATCTGATACCGGTTGTTTCGCGAAAAAGTCCATTATGCTTCCCTCTTTTAACTCACTCGCCACCTTAAATCCTTTGGGAGATTCTTCTTTAGGTTTCTTTTCCTTTGCTTTCAAGGTCGACGATGGTCCAGCCCAAATAAAGTTCGGGAAAGAGGGCACACTAGTAATGGAATCATTTGAATCTATACTAAGAGTTTTCGATAATTCATACGATTCATTTAGAGATACGTTTGAAGTAATCTTAGAAGGCGACATCGGTTTGCTGAAAGTAAAGTTGTTGATAGATTCTACATTTTTAGTTCCATCAGCTAGTTTTATCGGACTTGCGAATTTGAAGGCATCTCTAGGAGTATCCTTATCTGATTTAGGTGATTGACGCAGATGTGATAAAGGCTGTTGCAGTGGTTTATTTTCTGAAACTGCTGGTTTTGTAAACTGCGGTAAAGAGATATCAAATCGTGGTAGACTGGAGATTTGTAAGGGTACTGATGGAAGGTTAACTGCTTCTATAGTTTCTTCTTCTTCCAGATTTGTTTTTTTCTTAGCCTTTAATTGTGTAGTACGTTTCGTTACTTCAGGGTCAGATTCCGTTCTGTTAAAAAAATATATAAATATATTGTTTTGAATTATTTTAGAAAATATACAAAAATAATTTATTTATTTACAAATAAATATTGCTTACCTAAGTCGATATTCTTGCGAGGGAGTTGGCGCCGCCGCAGCACTTCTCGTCATAATTTTTCTAGCGTTGAGAGTCGTGTTTTGAAGCTTCTGTCGCCTACGCATCCGCAGCATATCTGGTACAGTAGGTACTACCAGTTCCCGTGTAAGATGCCGAAGTCCTACTTTAGGGGAATTTGTTTCTTCCTCACGTGCTCTTTTGCGACTCGACTGAGGAGTCATTGTTGAATCATTCTTGTTTGTTGAACCATCCATGACGTTCCTTATGGGTATCTTTTTGGCATCAGACAATGGAGACGAGAATTGGTCGAGGGCTTCGAGAATGCGTCGAGCTGTTTGACTCATCCCCGACAGATCGTTCTTTGACGAATCACTCGATTTATTTACTTGAACATTTGTACGCTTTGTAACCTGATACTAAAAATAAATAATTGTATGTAAAATATCGTTCTCAGTTTATGACTTTCTTGTTAAATGAATATAATCAATAAATAAACAAATTACCGATGGTGGTTCAGATAAGACGCTGTTACTTCTATACATATTTGCTGCATTTGCTCCTCCAAACATTGTATTGCCAGCATAGAAAGGAGATGAAAGAGATGATGATCTTTGTAGAGTACTATTATTACTCATCATTAAAGGATTAAAGCTTGGTTGCCTGCTACCTAAAGTTTCTCTGGAAGTACTATCTAGAAATAGAGATCTCGGGGATTGTAAATGATTTGCTGAAATAAAAAATAATGTGTCAAATTCATATATCTTCATTAATCCTCTATTAATTATAATTAATAAACTTACTGAAACTAAATTTGTCATCTATGAATCTTCTTTTACTACTGAAGGATGAGTTATAATTTGCATTTCCTGGTACTTCTTGCCTATTATTTTGGGGAATTAAAGAACTGCAACCACTGGTACTTTCACTTGATTCTGAATTGTCATCAACTCCATTAGTTGCTCCATTATTTTGTTCTGACATTAATATGTTAAGTGTTGGCCGTGAATCAGATGGTTTGTTTGTATTTACTGATGGAAATGCTGGCGTGGATGCTACAAACCGATGCAAACGTCCAGATGTTGTAGGTTCTAAAAAATCCTGGGTCTGGAAGAAAGAAAAAGATTTTTTTAGAAACGTATAACCTAAAAAAGTACTTGTAGGATTAACATATATGTATGAAAATTAATTTACAGTGTCATTGTGGTTTGAAAACTGTTCTTTAGAAGTTTCTGGAGGATTGGTGATATTTCTTTTCCTTGGTTTAATGGCAAATGTGCCTGGTGGATGGACTATATCCATACGTATACAAGGTCGTTTTAGAGGTGGTTGATGTGAATCTTTTTCTTCAAAAGTTTTAATTTCTGATTCTTCTTCTGCATTTTGAAGTTCTGATTCCCCTTGAGAATTATTAAACCATTTACTTATCCAAGATCGCTGTGGTATCAAGTCCGTCATTTTGGTAGCAACCTTTTTCACAAATGACTGGAATAACAAAAAATTTAAAGATTTGTGACGTAGAAATACTAGTTTATTTTATTTTAAAACATTATATTTGCAAGTTGTTTTTAGTTCATTAAAAGAAAAATGAATCAGAGTAGAGTACATAGTTCAGTTTTTTTAATGCAACCCTGTTTATAATTTTAATCAATACAATAAGTTATTAAAAGAAGTTTGGTTTAAATTACTAATCAATTTTTCAAAGATTTGAATTTCTCGCAGCACAAAGGTCAAAAAATAAGATTACAAAAACTCAGATTACACTTTAATTATTTATTGCTTATTAAACACTTGTTGCAAACTTATAAGCAACATGTAAGTAAATCCATGTCATAAAATTCCTAAGAATCAACTGATTCGCTTATTGACAAGTATTTGCAAAGGATTGGATGCTTATATAGCTGAACCACTAACTCAGACATCCATGTTCGCAGGCCAATAAGTGTCTCCACATACACATTCAAATCCCAAAAATGTTGGTCCACTAGTTATAGCAAATGTTTCCCCGTCCACCTGACAAAAATCGCACATCATCCAACTGCGTACATTCTTCGTTTCTCGCTCAAGGTTAAATCCCGCCAATCTCCTCTCTCTCCGCTCTCACACACACGAGGTGCGCTCAACGCGAAGAGGTTATGAGACCTCGTGCCAGGCGCTTCGCGCGGGAAAGCCTGCGGCTCTCCCACGTCGGGGCAGCTTCGGCGAAAGCAAAGGGAAGAAAAAAATGCACTAGGGCTCTGCAGGCTAAGTTTAGCGAGGAAAAGGCGGGAGAGAGAAGCGCACGTCAACTGTATACTCACGTTGTTGGCGTCGTAGGGCTTCGACCTGTGCGCGGCGGCCGCCCGCTTGCCGAGCGAGGACGACGGCGTCGAGGTCATGCTGTTGCTGTTGGAAGCTTCGCCGCTCTCGTCGTTGCTCAGGTTGCCCTTGGCCATGTTGTCTGCCTGGACTGCTAGCCTCACCTTTCAGGCTCGTTTTCCCCTGGTAGGCGCGCACACGCGCGAACGTAACTAGTGCTGCGCTACTCGGGCACGATCTCCTTCATCCATCCGCGTCGTTGTGCACGCACACACCGATAGGCTCTCTACTCCGCGTTCGCGAACGTCGTCTTCTAGCGTGCGCGCCGCCACCGACGGATATAACTATATTTCTCACACTGCCGAGGAGACGACCCCCCCTCCGCCACCCGACACTCGGAGGACACTTTCGTACCGTCGACGGGGTACTTTAGCAGCGCGAATTTATTACTGCGTCTTCCAGTGAGTCCGCCGCTGAGAATCTCGCGAGATGCTCACCTCTACTAGTACTGTCTCTCATCGGTGCGCTGAGCTTCACGACTTTACGACGAGTAACCCTGTGTGTGCGTCAGAGTGCCTCGGTGTGCATGAGTGCGTCCGTAAGGTTTTTTTATATCTCTTGGCCGCGCGAACCTTTTCTCCTACTCCCTCCTCCCACCGGGCTGCGTGAATGCGCGACGGTGCTGCCTTTACCGGTTGCAGGCACTGCAGGCAGCAAACATTTCGAATGTGTAACGACAAAGAATCGATCCAGACGTACCGTGTGTTTGAAGGATACGTGATCTTGTTTTCTGGTTGTTGAATATAAGGATGAAATTGATATTGTTCTCTGATATGATAGTGCTTTTTTAAAAGAAATTGGTTCTAAATGATTTTGAATCAAGAAAGTTGTATTCATCAGGTTTTTAAATTATATGCTATTTCAAATGTATGTAGAGCAATTAGATTTCGTTTAGAACTAATTAAGCAAATGATATGCAATTTCAAACAATTGATCTTCATTAAGCATTTAAAATACTGATAATTTTAGTCGGTAATTTTTTTGCTTACCCATTAAAATGTTTTAATTTAATTAAACGTTGTTTTATACAATGTGCTTTTTGTAAAGTTGATGATGATTAATTGAATGTCATTTTATTAGATGCATTAGATTTTATCTGAATTATTTTGATTAATTTAACATATTGTGTACATAAATTTTCTTTTAAATAAATTATACACTAGTTAATAGATTATTATTTGATTTATAATTTATTTTATATACAATATTGTATATAAAATTTTCTTTAAATCTTTCTTGTGTTCCACAGTAAGTTTAAATGTAATAATATATAAAATAATTGATTAAATAAAAAATAATTTGTATTCCGAGGATGATGAACCTACTACGCATGCGTGAAATAAAAAGCGGGAACTATATAAAATATATAGGAAATAGGATAAATTATTCTTAGAATAGTAATTTAACTGTACAAAAAAATTTTAATTTGAAATTTCATAGAATTTTGTATGCTTATTATAAAAAACTACTCCTTTATTTGATATTAAAAAAATGTATTAAATCTCTTTTAATAAACAACATGCGGGAAGAAGATCACGTTTTATTTATTCTTATACGCAATTTTTAGATTGTTTATTGAATAATTAAATTAATATGAAAAATTTATTTCCGTATGCGGGTCATATATTCTAAGACAAAGATAATACAGAAGCAGATACGAAGTGAATCAATAAAAATAATTTTCTCAAATTTTATGCAAACATTTTTTAGACTTTTCTTAAATATATAAATAATTTAAATCACATCTATTTAATACTTCGTACAATAAGGTTACACCAAAAATGTAGGTCAGCCGTAATTGAATATGTAATATATATCGTATGAATAATTATTGCATTTTCAAACATTTTTTTTTTTTTTTTTTTGGAGAGATTGATACAACAGAATTTTACAGAATAATTATCGAATGGCGAGTCAATGGAGCTATCGCTAATTCACAGCGACCAATTAAGTTGTTTAGACTGGAAGAAAACGAGATAAAACGAATTGATCTCAAGAGCTAACGTGTGCACCGAAATCGCGTTCGTAAAGAACTAAAAAAGTTTAGGTCGATTAAGTGTGAATTAAGAGTGTAAGTATAGAAACTCGTAGTAAATAAACCTATACGGAACTTTTACTGTACACAATGCAGACTTAAGTGCATAAATAAAATATAAGAGATAAACGGCGAATGCATAAATATACGAGATAAACGAATCAAGAGCTGAAGATATTAGCTTTAAAAACAGTCTGAATATAGTTTGTCTTTATCAATAATTAGAATTCTTTACAGTATACGGGTATGTTTCGAATATAAATATTCTTTCCTCGCTGCTGAATTGACTTGTGCCTTAAAAAAAGTTTCAGCGGAGCAGTGTTCAAACATCGACTTAATTAATATACGATATGTTCAGGTTTGCTAAAAAAAATTATTTAAGATTTGAAATGCACAAAATTAACGTAAATTTTTTAAATTTAATTACGAATATTTCCGAGCATTCGAATTCAAAATAAAAATTGGGTACTTTTAGGTTTTCGACAAGAAATTTTTTAATATTTGATATTTTTCTAATCGTTTACTCAACGTATGTCGATGTCAACAATATCGGTAAGGACCAGACTGTTATTAAAACTATTTTTTACTCTTTGCCCTTTAGATTAATGAGTATTAAATTTTAAGCAAAAATACTCTAATAGTAAAATTACAATAATAATGTCATTTTAGTGTCAGGAGCAACACTTCCAGAAAAAGATGGTTCGTTTAAAGTTTGCGAAACATTAGCTTGCAAGAGAGCAGGTAAAATGGACTTAGACCTTTCAATAAACTTCGCAATTTATAACAAATTTAAACAATTAAATTTTGCAAACAGCATCTTCAATACTTCATAACATGGATCAAAGTGTAAATCCTTGCGACAATTTTTATCGTTTTGCTTGCGGAAACTTCGTTAAAAGCACACGGATTCCTGACAATGAAGAATTCGTTTCGTATTATTTAACATTACGCCAGAAAGTGGTTGAAGAGTTGAGAACCAGTATTGAAAATGAAATCACGGAAAAAGATCCTGAAATTTTTAAACTTCTTAGAACTTATTACAACACTTGCATGAATCAAGGTAATTTACTGGTCACCAGAGTTGCTACTACAATTATTCAAATGTCACACGTTCTGAATTTTCTTTGAAATATTTCTAGATGAAATAGAAAAAACTAGTGGACGCGAGTTTTTGCAAATATTTAGGGAGCTTGGCGGTTGGCCCGTTCTGGAAGGAAATTCGTGGAATGAATCAGGCTTTGATTGGAAAGAATTAGTGTACCAAATTCGTAAAATCGGATTTTCACTGAATTATTTTATTAATTTCGATGTGACGTACGATTCAAAAAATAATGCCCGGAGGCTGATAACAGTGAGTGACCCTTTTGAGTTACTTTTTTTAATAAGGTATTCTTACTTTTTAATATCTAATAATATTCTACTTAATAATAATGATTTATTTTTATCCACAGTTAGATCAAGCGTCACTTGGAATGGCTCAAGAATATTTATCGAAGGGTTCGGATGACCAGCTTGTCAAGGCTTACTTTAAATACATGATCGACGTTGCAGACATTTTTGGAGCCAATCGCGAGGAAGCAAGTCGTGAACTTGCGGAGTCTCTCAATTTTGAAATCGAGTTAGCTAAGGTGACTATATGTTTACGAGTATTTACACGGAGAAAAATGATTAAGAAAAATTAAAAAAAAAAAAATTAAAAATTTACTATACGTTTAGTAATTTTTGCCAAACTTTTAATAAAAATTTCTAAAATTATAACAAAAATTAATATAAAGTATAGTAATTTTCACCCTGACTCAAAGTCTGTCCTCGCGTTTCTGAAAAAGTACGTTTCTCTTCGTGTATAATTTCGAATACAATTGTTTAAAAACAGTAATCTCTATAATATTCGTTCCACCGCAGATCTCTTTACCATCCAACAAGCGGCGCAACGCAACTTTGCTCTACAACCCCACAACTGTCGGCGAACTGTCTTCCAAATATCCGTACCTCGTCTGGTCCGACTACTTCAACAGAATCCTGCGACCCCAAGCGGAAGTCACGGCCAGCCAGCCAGTCGTCGTCGCCGTGCCGAGTTTCTTAAAGGACCTCGGCGAGCTTCTGTCCAGAACGCCGAGACGCGTCTTGGCCAACTACGCTTTCTGGCGAATGGCCCAGGAGTCCAGTTCCCAGCTGAGTTCTCGCGTTCGGCAAGCTCAGAGGCGATTCGAAACTGCCGTGCTGGGCAAGAGCGTCGAGAGTCCGAGGTGGCAGGTTTGCGTTAATCACGTCAAGGACAGGTTCAATCTTGCTGCCGGTGCGCTTTACGTGCGCAGGCACTTCGATAAGGGGACTAAGGATGCCGCGACAGAACTGCTTCGAAGCATTACCGCGACTTTCGAGCGGGTGTTTAGAGATGTGAGTTAGATTGTGCGTCTCTGTGGAAAAATCTAAGGGAACTTGCGATCTGAAAAACGCTGAAATTTATTTAAAAACCACTTATTTCAGTTTTTTCTTTTATTTTAGCGTTTTTCTCGTTTTTTAAGTTACGTAAGATTTTGACCCGAGATTTTTCGACAATTAAGAATATTCCTACTTCATTGATTAATTGATTATTAAATTTCTGTACATCTGTTGCACAGATAACGTGGGTCGACAGCGAGACGAGGAAAGCAGCTTTAGAAAAGCTTAGGGCAATGGTGCCTGTAGTCGCATACCCCGAGGAACTCTTGGACGACAAGAAACTCGACGATTTCTACAAAGCTCTGCGAGTTTATCCTGGGAGTTTTCTTAAATCTGCTTTGAGCGTCAACGTTTTTAAGCGAGAAGTCAGCTTCGAAAGACTTCACAGGCCAGTCGACAGAACCGACTGGACGACGCGAGCTGGTTCTAGCATTGTCAACGCACTTTTCAAGCACACTGAAAATACCCTGGGTGGGTAAACAAGAATACAAAACTGATGGCTCGCGAAGACCGAATAATTTATTAAAGAATCCGCGTGCCTTTTGTTTAGAAATCCCAGCGGCGATTCTGCAGGGATCTTACTTCAGCTTGACGAATCCAAATTTTATGAATTTCGCCGCTATGGGCTCGGTGATGGGGCACGAGATAACGCACAACTTTGACGATATGGGTCGCAATTACGACGAAAATGGAAACTTGCGCGATTGGTGGACTCCGGAGACGACGAAAGAGTATTTGAAGAGAGCGCAGTGCATCGTGGATCAGTACAGCAATTACACTGAGCCGGAAGTTAATTTAAAGGTCAGATACAAAACGAAAAGGTTTTTATAGAAATTAGATACTTTATGATGAATTTTCTATTACTGAAAATCACTAGTTTCAACTTTCTTCTTTTACTTTTAATTAAGCTAAATCCTATAATTTTAACAATGCGACCGCGCTTAAATTACTATTCCAGATCGACGGCGTAAACACTCAGGGTGAAAACATTGCCGACAACGGCGGCGTAAAGCACGCTTACTTCTCTTACCTGGCCTGGGAAAAGAAGAACGGGGAGGAGCCTCGACTGCCCGGACTCGAATCTTACAGCAGCAAACAAATGTACTGGATAGCCAATGCCAACATTTGGTGCACGAAGTACCGACCGGAGAGTCTCAGGAACTTAATCGTGACGAACGGACACACTCCGGACGAGTTCCGCGTCATTGGTACCAACACGAATATACCTCAGTTCTCCGAGGACTTTAAGTGTCCCGTTGGCTCCAGAATGAATCCTGTCAATAAGTGTAGCGTTTGGTGAAGAGGCAAAGTATTTTTAAGGAAAGATTGTTCTCAGTTTCAATAGTGTTGTGTGATTTAATAGATTTTTACACACATTCATATTTTAATAATGTATAAATTATTGGAAAGGTGTTAAATAATAGACTCACATTAGGCCGCCAACAGTTCCACTTTATATATCATATATTTAACAAACGTTATAATACTTGAGTGAGCGCGAGAGTAATGTATACGATTGATGTTCCAAAGTCGAGGGAGAGACAAACCGTCGGTTACTGCTGTATTTAAATAACAAGCTATTGTTTCGGTTTGTCTCTCTCGCGCCTTCGTTACGTCGAATTAATTTGGTATAACGCTTAACCGTGGGATTTGTCACCTAACTTAAATATTAATTGACTTGCACATATATAAATAACATCATTTAAGATAAATGTTTATAAGTTTTTTATTTTTTCGCACAGCACTGCTACAAGATTAAATAAAGAAATAAAAAAATATGTAATATAATAAGCAAATAATTGTAAGTCGCCTTCGACAACGACACCGCGATCTCGGGCGTGTACCATATATGTAATTAGCCCGCGCGCGGACACCGAAGCCGGCTCATCCGGCTGGAGTCCATGTGTGGTGTTGATTCGGCACTCCTGCTGCCGGGTTGGCGCGGAATTCATAAACATCCGCGCCGATTCAGCCGAACGTTTTGTCCTCTGCCACGGCGAAGGCAGCCCTTATCGCTGCCTTTGTCTTACCTTAGCACTGAGGCTGCATACGTCCGAGCAGCGGTGATCAAAGCGCAGTAGTCCGTCGACGAGCGAAGTCGAGTGCCGTACTTTTTGTCATCCGCGAATCCATGTGTATTATGAGCCGCACTGCAGGCGTTGCCGGCTAATCCACTCCATCACGAACGATCCCCACACAAAAAGAATGATCGTTTTGTATAACTGTTGAAAATAAAGTAAATAAATTTGTTTAAACTGATTGTTTTTTTTTAATTTACTGTGACAAGAAGTAATGGGGAAAAACGGAAGAAAATGTCTATGTATATATACAGTAATTTTCAAATATACTTTCTTTAAATCAGTCAATAAATAATTAGATAAAAATATTCTTAAATGAAAAGATACATTTGAAAATTACTAAAAAATTTTTCACATTGAAAATTGGCATCATAAGGAATATCTTTCAGAAATTAAAGTACTTGATTTTCTTTATTTGCTCTCGTAATTTTTGTATTCATATCGATGTCACGACCAAGATTATCGTTTTTAAAATGAATAATTTATAACTATAAAAGAATAAATGACATCTACTTTGATTCAGGAAATAATTAATTGGTAAATTGTAAATTTGTAAATTCAACAGTGAAACTGTAAAATTATTCTTAATTATAATAATAAGCCTTCCTGTAATAAAGCCATATACTTAAACATCTAAAAATATGAAAACAAAAAAAATATATATAGTAAACTAATATAAGAAATATTACAGAAAATATGCTGAAGATGCGGCAAAACTATTCTAAATGATTTCTTTTTAAATCAATTCCGTTTAAAAAGAATTCATTTTCAATATAAAGCTTCCAATATAACACGTGAAGGGTTTCAAAATTTTTACGTAAATGTAAAGGAAAATTGTGTACACATCAAGAAACAAACGTAGTATGTACGTGAATTATAAATGTATATCAACAAAAACATTTTTTTTTAATATACATGCAATGACATCGCCATTGCGAGTTTCTTTTATAGAGTATTTTATATAAACATATATTGGGCAATGGTTTATTTACAAAATTAAACAGTTTACACAATAAGAATATGCCTAGAACAGATGAGTAAATGCTTATCAGAAAAGAGGTGACTAATTTGCATGCTGTTAATTAATATCAATCACTTTATAACTGCAGATTCATGGAATTCATTTTTTTCCAATGACTTCTTTTCCACATCTGTAATACGAAGAAAGATAATAAACAATGAATAACTTTATTAAAGTGATTTCCTGTCAGAAAATTTATAAAGATTAAATTCCTATTTGAATATTGATCAATGAATCATTTATTTAAGTTAATTTAATTAAAAAAACGTATTTCATTAGAAAAACTTTTTTTCTGTTTTAATTAACCATTATTCGAAGAAGGTTTAAATTTGTGAAGATTGTTAATAATCAAATAAATATTTATTTAATATTTAAAAACCGTTTTATCAGCGGTGATTAACTACCAACACAAAGGAAATGTTTGCACGTTTTTAATATTGAAATTTGTACCTTCCAATGAATTTAGAAAAAAGCTAAGATAATCCGAAGTTATTAAGAAAGTTTCAAGTAATATTTATCATAGTGGAAATAAATTATGACAATATTTAAAATATTTCCATTACCTGATTACTAATTCAGTGTGTACTTAGAAATTTAGTTAATTCAACCGAAACGATTAATTCTATTTAATCAAATATGATTTAAATTTATCGGTTTAACTTTGTAAAAAAACTGAATATTACAAAGCATTTTAAAACTTTCTACGCCAATTTTCAAGATCAAGAACAGTCATTTTTCTGAAAAGTATTCTCATTTTTTGAATTCAAAATATTTGTCAACATCGGAAACTTCAAGTCTACTCGCGTCAAAAAAAAAACTTTTCCTAAATATACGACACAGTTATTATTATCGGCTTTAAAAGGAAACTAATTTACTGGAACAATTTGATTTAGGTGCAAAACGTGGGCGTAACCACTTCATTACGCTCCGAGCAGATAACTCGGAGCGTATAATTCGACATAATCCAACTGAGACAACAATAATTTGCACTTTTTATACGGGCGAACGAAGGTTTCCCCCTACCTCGACCTCACTTATCAGTTGGGGATCCAGGACGGTAGCGGTTTTCCATTGATATATATATATGAACGGTTTGTATCAGTGACGATTAGCTCGTTGGATGAGAAGGATAATGGGATGGTAGCCGAGTACTAGGCGTCGATCGTTTTCAGGTCTGTTTCATTGTAAATTAAATAATTATTGATTTTTAGAAAATACCGTGCGATGGGTGCATGGTGACGAAACGTGGCAGGGTGTTTTAGAAGACTCAGTTTTACGAATTTTTAGCGAACGCTATTTTGTTGTACGATTAGATTAATAATTAAATGTTATTTTCTAGGTACTTTTTGGGATCAAAGAAGGCTTTCAACATGAAGCTCTTTATTTTCACAGTCCTTGCTACGAGCATCGCTCTCGGCGGAGGTAAATAAAACAAAACAATTTTTCACGATCAAGGTTTGCAATAACATTACAACATGAAAGATTTGAGAACTAAATCTTTATAGAATTTATAATTCTATAATATGTTTAATTTACCGTCGATTAATTCGTGATTTAATTTTTTTAGCTTCGCATTCGAGGCGACCAAGACTAAGGGTTTGTCCTTCAGCAGCATGCGAAGAGACAGGTAAGTTAATAATAATAGTTTAATATTTTTAAACAAAGAAGTATACATAAATACTTTATTAATTCCATGTTGCGCATTCACAGCTTCGACAATGCTGGCAAATATGGATGAAACTGTTGATCCGTGCGATAACTTTTACCAGTTCGCTTGCGGTAATTTCACGAAGAACGCAGTAATTCGCGATGACAGATCCTCGACAGACATATTATCAGCGATTAACGACAGCCTTCAACAAAAACTTAGGACCACAGTCGAAAATGAAGTGACTGACGAAGATCCCAAAGCTTTCAAGTTGCTGCAATCATACTATGACGTTTGCATGAACGAAGGTAGATTAGAAACCTTCTTCGAATGAGTGATTTTGATTTTTAGAAACTTATTAACAGTTATTGTTTGTTGATCCACAGAGCAAATAGAAAAAATTAGCGACGAAGAATTTGTGAAAATTCTGAAAGAACTCGGCGGTTGGCCAGTTTTGGAAGGTCAATCCTGGGACGAGTCAAAGTTCGATTGGAAGCAAACAATGTACAAATTACTGCAGACGGGCATCTCTTTCGATCAGTTTATTAGCTTCGGAATCGGAGTTGACGAAAGAAATAACACAATAAAGCGTATTAACGTTAGTTTACTAAGCATAAAAATGAAATAAAAAATTTATTGAATGCAAAGTAAATTTCTTTAAAAATTTATTCGTTTACAGTTGGATCAAGCGACACTTGGCCTTCCTCAGCAGTACTTATCCAGCGGTTCTGAGCAAGAAATTGTCAAGCCATACTTCAAATTCATGGTCGACTTTGCAGAGCTGTTTGGAGCTAATCGCGAAGAAGCCACGAAGGAGCTCAAACAATCCCTCGAATTCGAAATCGCCCTGGCCAAGGTAAGTCCAAACATTCCCCCAAACGTTAAAACCTGTCTTTTACCCCTTCACCTCTTACCCACGCAATGCTTTCAGATCTCCCAGCCAGAAAGCGAGCGCCGCGACAGAGACAAGATGTACAACCCGATGACGGTGTCGGAGCTCCAGTCCAAGTACCCGTACCTCTCCTGGCTGGACTACATAAACACCATTCTCTCCCCGAACGAGCTCGCCTCGAGCGACGTGGTCATCGTCGCGGCCCCCGCCTTCCTGGATAAGCTCGGCGAGCTCCTCTCGAAAACGCCCAACCGCGTCTTGGCCAATTACGTGATGTGGCGAGTCGCGAAGGAGTCGTCCGCCATGCTGAGCGAGCGAGTGAACAAGGTCCGCAGGGAGTTCTCCGCCTCGCTCACCGGGAACAAGACCAAGAGCCCCAGGTGGCAGACCTGCCTGAGCTACGCCGGCGGACACCTCAGTCCCGCTCTCGGGGCGCTGTACGTCAGGAGACACTTCAGCAAGCAGACGAAGGAGAGCGCCTTGGAGATGGTGAACAACATTCGCAAGAGCTACCATAAGCTGCTGATGAAGGTAGGATTTCGTTGAGGGAATTCGGTGATTGTTAAAATGATAAGATATAAATGTCTAAATGACAATTCCATTGAAGGTCGACTGGATGGATCCCAAGACGAAGAAGATCGCTATAAACAAGCTCGCTCACATGACGCCTGTGGTCGCCTACCCAGAGGAACTTTTCGATGACGCGAAGCTCGACGGTCACTACGAGGGATTAACCGTTTATCCCGAGAGCTTTTTCAAGACTGTTCTGAAAATGAACCAGTTCCTTACCGCCCGCGCGATCGGCGAGTTCAAGCAGCCGGTGAAGAGGCTCGACTGGACCGGCATTTACGGCGCTGCCGCAATGGTCAATGCCTTCTACAATCCCTCCGAAAATGCTATAGGTTAGCGACTTTGTATATATAGCATCGACGCATTTTTTCGAGCCAGTAATTTTGACTTTTGCAACCAAAATTTTTAGCCTTCCCATCTGCCATAATCCAAGGACTCGTATTCAACAAGGACAATCCCAGCTACGTAAATTACGCGGCGATGGGCGTGATCGCCGGTCACGAGATGACCCACGGTTTCGACGACATGGGAAGCGCTTACGACAAGTACGGAAACCTGGCCGACTGGTGGGAGCCGGAAACCAAGACAGAATACCTGAAGAGAGCAAAGTGCATCATCGATCAATACAGCGGCTACAAGGTCGAAGAAGTGGGCCTCAACGTAAGTCTAAATCCGCCTCCAATAAAGCTGCATTCTATATCCAGATTCACTCAGCAATTACACCTCCTCCAACAGCTGAACGGCCAGCTGAGCCAGGGCGAGAACATCGCGGACAACGGCGGCGTGAAGGAGGCCTACTACGCCTACGACTCGTACGTGAGGCGAATCGGCGGCGAGCCGCGACTCCCCGGCCTCGAGGCCTACGACAATCGGCAGATGTTCTGGATCTCGTACGCAAACCTCTGGTGCACCAAGTTCCGGCCGGAGTACCTAAAGACGATCGTCACCACCGATCCTCACGTGCCCGGCCGGAGCGAAGATGAACTCCGAGCGGAGGTGCAGCGTTTGGTGAGGAGGGGGATTTGTTGAGACTAGTTTTTTTTTATCTATGAAATTTATGACCTCGGATAAGAATTAAGCCACTTGATTCGTAAAGTTTTTAATTGTTGACTGGTTACTTTGTTATTGTTGTTATTAAAATATATAAAATATCATTTATTTTAAAAAGCAGATATGATTCAAATTACGTTAATACTCGTTCTTATCAAAATCCTCATTGTAAATATAATAAAACAGTTTACTTATTTTCAATTTTTTAATTTCAAACCTGTCCATAATTATTTATTTGTTCACTAAACGGCGGCTAAACTTATTTCCGGTTAATTCAATAAATTGTATTTCTTGTTTTATATTCAATGATACATTTATTTATATCAAAAATTTCTATGTTAAGAGTGTTTTGTTACAAGTTATCGGAAAAGCTTTAATGATCCCTTCGTGTTTTTTAACTTTTAAATAATCTTCAACAGTTCAGTGCACGTAAATTAAACGAAAAATTTCCTTTAGTTGATGTTGTTGATTAAAAGGAAATAAAAAATGTTACTATATTTTATATTTTGATATATTTAAATTTGATTAGAATTAGAATAAATAGTATCTATAAACCAGTGAGGAGAAATTTTTATTTACTTATTGACTTCCCTTTCCCTTGGATCATTACCTTGCTTAATAGTGACTAAACATGATACGTAAATACAAAACAGTTCGACACTGTGCTGCGTATAACTAAATTAATTTGTCTCTGCAACATTTCCGCGTGTGATTTCCTTTGACAAATCATTGAAGTATGGTGAAGCAACTATAGTATACTTTGCACATTAAGGAATTTTTTACCCGTTCTATGTTATTCAATACATTTTAAAATAAATTTTTTCGCAGTTATGTTAAATTAAGCCAAATTAAGCAATAAATATTGCTTAGCTTATTTCACTGCTATTATTTTCCTGCTCTTCACGTAGTTGAACGTATTTAAGAGCTTTTAAATATTATTTTAAAAGGTAAGAATACTTCTTTTAGAAAAAAAAGTTTGTATTTAATATCTAATAGGTTTAAAGATTCTGTATTTAATAAAATTTATGTATAAGAGTTTATACGAACGACTTCGGTTCTCACGTTCATGACGATATTAATTACTTGTGTTTGTAAACATACGTTTTAAAAGGACATGCGTAGTAGGTTTTAAATTAAATTCGTTTTTTTTTTTGCAAAATATAATAGCAGGCTTTAATGTAAGTGCATTTTCTTTATGATTCGATTCTGTTAATCTTTTCAATGAAGAACAAGAGAACAAATTAATAGATTTTTATTCAGTCTCTGTACCTTAAAATTCAATACACTGGAAAAATTGAATTAAAAAATACATTTTTTTCATTTGATTGAATTTTAAAAATAATAAATAAAAAAAAAATAATACATAGTCCCAAATGACCAGATAAATAAGGAAACGCTTTATACTTGAAAATGCATTTTTGTAAATAAAAATTCTCTAGTAATAATTTAAAAATTTATTCTTAGTAAATTCAATATTTTTATACTTTTTAACTTATTTTAGCTACGTTTTCTTAATTATATAGATTAACAATGGAGTTTAACAGGATTCGTTCTGTAACTTTCACAATTGTTACATTATTTACTGCCGTTTTCATAAAGTTTTTATTTGAAACAAGTGTTGGTGAGTATAATAATTTTTAGTTTTATTTTTAATCAAATAGCAAATGGATAGAGCTAACTTTCTATAATTATTTTAGTTTCTGGTGTTAGTAGTACTTGTCAAACAGCAGTATGCCAGGAAAGAGGTAAAATTCCATACTACTGAATAATAGACTTAACATAGATGGGCAAAGTTTTTAAGTTATTTTATTAATTTTTACAAAATACAAATTCTTTTTTTACATTAACTTACAGACTAACCATATAAATTACTTACATAAATAAAAAGATATCTTATTATTAAACAATAAACGTCATACAAATATCACAAGTTTACGTGCTAATATCATACTTTATGTTTTACAAAAATATAGCAATGTACATATTGAAGAATATGGAGAGAAACGTTAAGCCGTGCGACAATTTTTACGAATTCGCATGTGGTAATTTTACCAAAAATGTCGCAATTCCTACCGACAAATTTATGATTTCTCAATACGATATGACTTTTAGCGATATGAACGCAGAAGTACAAAACTTGATTGCTGAAGAAATCGCAGATAATGATTTGCAGATATTTAAAACGGTTAAACGTTTTTATAAAATATGTATGAATGAAGGTATGTCATTTTTTTTCTACAAAATAATTTGAATACTTTTAAAACCTGTTTATAATCATTTTTTATCTGACTAACAATTCTTTCTTGCTAGAATTAATCAACAAAAACAGCGAAAATGATTTAAAGGAAATGTTGACATTTTTGGGTGGTTGGCCAGTTTTACAGTTTGGTGATTCGTGGAACAAGTCAAACTTCCATTGGCCAAATCAAATAGTGAAAATTCGACAACTGGGTTACAATTTTGACATGTTATTTTCAGTCGATGTAGACGTCGATGCAAAAAACAATTCCAGAAGACTTGTTATTATAGATCAGCCTCAGTTTGGGGTTCCTTCACAGTATTTAGAAATGGGTTTAGACAATAATATCGTTGAAACTTATTACAAATACATGGTTGACTTTGCGGAAATGCTTGGTGCTGATCGAATCAAAGCATCAGAAGAACTAAAGCAAGTTCTTGAGTTTGAAATTGAATTATCCAAACTCAACAGCCAGTCAGGAACTGACGAGTTTTACAATCTTATGACTGTAAGAGAAGTAAGGGCCAAGTATCCTTACGTAAAATGGTTAAAGTTAATAAATAGATTACTATCCCCGATTGTAAGCATCCAAGCCACAGACACAGTCAATGTAGCAGCTCCCACATATCTCAATGGATTAGGTCAACTTTTAAACCAAACATCAAAGCGAGTTCTGGCTAATTACCTAATTTGGCGTACAGCAGAAAGATCAGTTGTTGGGCTAAGCAGTCGTTTTACTAAGCTTAGGAGCAAAGCTCTCGCTGTTTTAACAGGCACTGATAAGATGGTGAGGTCGAATTATTGCAAACAAGTCACTATAGAGAATTTAGGAACAGCAGTAGGCGCACTTTATGCGAGAAAACATGCGGACGAAGAGACTAAACTCGCGGCGTTCGATCTCATTCATAGAGTAAGAGAAAGCTTGAGAAAGATTTTCAACGAAATGAATTGGATGGATCAAAACTCAAAGAAAGCTGCAATTCAAAAACTTAGTAATTTAATGTCGCTTGTAGCAAATCCAGACGAATTTTATGATGATGAAATATTGAACAAACACTTCAAGAATTTGGAGGTACATCCCGAAAGTTTCTTGAAGACGATGTTACGTGTGAACAAATTTTTAGTAGACAAAAAAATACAAAAGCTTAACAAAACAGTTAGTAAATCTGACTGGACAGGACCGTACGGTTGGTATGCAACGACTGCTAGTGCTTTTTATGTTCCTAGTTACAATGCAATATGTTAGTATTGTATATTCATAAATAATTCATTATTACATTCATATTTGCATCGTTGATGAACTTACGTTTGTTGAATCTTGCAGTCTTTCCCACGGCATTTATGAAGGGAGCAGTATTCAATAAAAGCAACCCGGCGTTTGTGAACTTCGCCGGTATTGGTATCGTCGCTGGTCATGAAATCACGCACGGATTCGATAACAATGGCCGCCATTACGACAAGGACGGCAACCGGATCAACTGGTTGCAGCCTGAAACAATGCAAAAATATGATGAGAGATTGCAATGCTTCATTGAGCAGTATAATAATTACAGAGTTGCGGCAGACGTTGAGGTAAACATGAGTTTTGACAATTTCATTTGCATTCATTGGAATATGCTTGTAATGGAGTTTTATCTAAATTACGTGTTTCAAAAAACGTTAAATCCACGTTAATGCGAAAAATAACACGTTTGTAGTAAAACTCTTTTTTAAGGAAATGCAAAACATTTTTTGACGTACTAGGTGTAAAATGATTGTTTACGCTTCATACACGTATGGCGTAAATTTATTTTTTAAAATGACCGATTTACGCCTAGTACACATAAAAAAAAACAATTAACTGCATTACAAAGATTAGTTTTAAAAACGAATGTATTAATAATTTTCTATTTAATATTAAAACTTACGAGTGAATTGTCCGTACGTACTGGATGGAAAGCCTTTTTTCTTTAGCTGGCGCGAAAAAACACGTCAGCTCAACAAGTCTTTGTTATGCGCATACGCACACAGGACCGTGGCGATTTTTATATAAAACTATTTCTAAGTAAAGACGTTCAAAAGTAATTTACAGACACAGTTAAACAGCTTTACACAAAAATCCTTTAACATGTGAACTCCTTTTAGATGATTGGCCTTGCCACCTTGGGAGAAAACGTCGGGGACAATGGCGGAGTAAA
This sequence comes from Ormyrus pomaceus, assembly GCA_900474385.1. Taxonomy (NCBI): domain Eukaryota; kingdom Metazoa; phylum Arthropoda; class Insecta; order Hymenoptera; family Ormyridae; genus Ormyrus; species Ormyrus pomaceus. The sequence goes on from UCOM01000993.1 coordinate 49,218, forward strand.
AGGAGCTTACCGGGCTTACGAGCGATGGCTGCAAGAAAACGGCGACGAGCAGCGGCTGCCGGGCCTCGAAGAATTCACTTCGAGGCAGATGTTCTGGCTCTCCTACGCCAACCTCTTTTGCGCAAACTACCGACCCGAATTCTTGAGGCACATCCTCAATATTGAGACGCATGCACTGAACCACCTCCGTATTATAGGCGCGCTATCCAATCGGCCCGAGTTCTCTAGGGACTTTAGCTGCGCTCTAGGGGAGAAAATGAATCCCGTCAAAAAGTGCAGTATCTGGTGAAAGTTGCATATATGCGGGCAAGTTTTGTCGTCTGACTGTATTAATTAGTATTAGTTTAGTTTCAATTGATTTCTTGATTTAAGTTTTGATTGCTAAAGAAACCATTATGTTGTACTTTTATTTTGTGAGTTGGAGAAAAGGAAATCAAAAGAAAATAAGCGATTTATTATTTTAAATTGGACTTTTTTAATTATAATTAATGCTAATATCTTATTATTTAATTTATCAAAAAAGAATATTTTTTTGCATTAAACGTGTACGTTTTGATAACGTAAAAATATTATTTGAGAAACATTGTTTTTTGTTCTATATATATAATTGTGTAATCATTTTCCGTATACATTTCAAGACGAAAAATAATTTATAAAATAACAAAAGTATGTTTATTTTCAAAATAAAGACGTTCTGTGGAGTAAAATTTGTGCATCTATATTATTTATTTTTTCAATAAAACATTTTAGTATTATGTAATTTATAATTAACTATTAAAAAACTTGAACTGCAAGATATCTCGGCACACGACTTTACGTGTAACACTGTAAAGTCTAACTTGTGTAAAGTCCTGACTAGAGAAATGAGCGCCCGTCAGATGACAGTTACGTACCCACCCACATGCCCACATGGCAGAACACCAGAACTATTTAAACTGAATTCTTTACAGAATTGACTGACAAAAAATTCATGTGAAATAGTTCTGCCGCCTAGGATATTTTAAACAAGTTTATGATATTTACGATATTACTTAATAGTTATTTTTTATATTAAAGCGGTTTTTAATTTTTTTTACTGGTCGAGAGTAAATTTTAAATCTTTAGAAATATAGTAGCATTTTATCTTAAAATTCATAAATTTTTGAACAAATACTAAAAATTTGAAATGGATTTACTTAGAGAGACAAAAATTATGATTTTAAAACATCTTTACAGTTCATGGCAGAAGAATTAAATGAAATAAAACTTACCGCGTTTTTAGTTAAATTTCAGCTTGCAAAAAGGAAATTGGAAGTAGTGGTCTATTTTATACCAAGTTTCAATATATCAAGTTTAATGTTTCAATTATATTTGTTGATATGATATTTGCTGTTGTCAGTTTTAAATCTTGTAAAAGTGTATTATCAACCTTCGTGATAATAATTTATACTTTGTCATTATATAAAATTAATGAACAAAGTGAATGCTCACAACAAAAACCTTGCCATTGAAAAATAGGTTTAACCGCAAAACTACAATATTTTGGATAACTATATATGTGTTACGGAGTGTAGAGGCCAATAAGGAAGAACCTCAAGTAAGCTGAGTAGTCGTTTAGTAGCTCTCAGATAATAAGATACCGGTACCGGTCGAGTTACCCTCAGGCCACCCGCGCCATCGTGGACCCTCAGAGATACGCGGCAGTGGAAAAAATCCCCCCGTTGTCCGCTAACTGATGATTTTCTCTAGCAGACGCAGCCGGTGCCACCAGCGGAGTCAACGGATGCAGATCACTAGGTAGCCGAGCGGCCAAACCGAGCACCTCAATCCTCGCATCAGTGCCGGAATAGAAACAAAATTTTCGAATGCTTACATTCAAATCGAAATGATAAAAGATCATTTACATTCAAATGTTTTTAGTATATACATACCATTTTTAGTAGGTATAAAAATGTAAATAACACAGATGTAGGTAATCTATAAAGTATTGTCTTCAAACACGAATCCATTTAATTTTTAACATCAATCTAAAATTGTTCTATTATGACGTAAAAACAAAGGATCTCGTATGAAACTAATGGAAATTGGTTGCCGTTTAAATTGTTCGAATGATACTTGCACCTTGGGTGTTTTGTCAACCTCGCTATATATGGTAATTGCCTTTCTTTTTAATTTAAAGATGAGGTACAATTATGAATTAAACCTTCAATATTAATTAGATCATTAATAATAAGTTGGGTTTTTATTAATTTATTATTATTTTAACTAAATTGACATGCTTTAAATAAACTTTATTGTTGAAATACTAGAAACAATTTTCTAACACCAAATTAACCGATTTTTATGTTTCTTATAAGCATATTAAAAACCATTGATTACTTTATCTCTGAACACCTTAAAGACATTTGATAGCTTCAAGAACAATGGCCGCAAACACACTCTTTTTTAAAGGCTTGCAAGCTATTGCTTTGTAAATTTTAATCGGAAGATTATTCTTAGATCCTCCTATAATATTTCTGTCTACGTTAATATATTGCAGTTCTGATATTTCTTTAGAATCATCCTCATTAAAAGCCTCTGCTTCTCTACTACTTCCTTTTCTTTTTATGAGGTTTGGTGGCATCCACTCAGGATTTAGTCCGAAAAACATGCTAAGAATTTTCAATTAAATACTAATGTGAAAATGGCATTTAAACGGTACAAAAAAAGATTTTATTCAATTTTCAAACTTACGTGTAGAGAGACTCAAACAAGTCTTCTGAACCTTTCCAAGGCTTATAAAATAGCTCTTCATGTACATCTATCTTATTAAATTCAATCATACCTTTAAAATTCACAACAATAGCATCGGTATATCTATACTTAGCATTTTCCTGATAAAAAATGTTTTCACGTCAGTTAGAATGCCTAATAGTTTGTTTAACATAACCGAACATTGTTTATACAAACTTCTGAAAGATTTCTGCAAATTTTCTCGAGGTACTGTTTATCATCTGCGTAAGCTGGAGGTTCAAAAACATGACAAGTCGCACGTGTTATTTTATGTTCTTGAATACTATAACTCTGCTCTCCGAATTTAGAACCTGAATTTGTTACATCACATTTTCCTAAACGTGTAAACTGTAAAATTCATCATTAAGTAAGGACGAGGTGTTTTGAATAATAAATAAGTTAGTTTGATTTATAGATTTACCTCGTTGTCGTTGAATTCAAATTTTTTTCTCGAAACGGTTTGTTCCTCAAGTTTTTGTTTATTGGCTTGTAATGCTACAGCTAAGAAATACTTCATGTCGATGGACAAATCCACGTCATCTTTTTGAACTTTCATGCTTTTGAACTGAATGATAATGAATGCAATTTTACAACTAAATTGAAAGTAAGTTGAACTGATACAATCCAAAAGTATTTTAAATGAAATCAAGGGTACAATATACTTTCGGTCCTGTCGTTATTTTATGGTGACTTCATGTTGGGTAGTAGTAAAAATATTAAAAATCCAGATTCCAGAATATCTAAATAAATAAAAGTTAACTAACTTTACATATACTGCCGTAATAAAAAGAAGAGAGAAAATTAAAAAAAGGCGTCAAAAATTTCAGCCATTGCCCGCATAGCTTTATGTTTAGCTTTGTTAAAAGGTAATTTTTTAAAGAGATTTTTTAGAAACTAAAAATTGTATGTAGTTTTAAATATGTAAATTATTTCAAAGGAATACTAATTTTTGAATTTAAAAAGAGAAAGAATAAGATGAAAATAAATTTGATGTCGGAGAAATTTATGCTTGCTTATGTTTAACCTTTGTTAAAAGGTATCTTTTTTAAGATTTCGCAAGATTTCGAGAAACTAAAAATTGTAGCTAGTTTAACATTTTTTCGGAGAAAAATAAAATTTTAATAATTGTATATTACGTACTTCAAAAAGATATTACGTTTTTAATTTAAAACAAAATATAATAAGGTGAGAATAAAATATCGACGGTGCACAAAAAATCGTAAAGTGATCGTGCAGACGATGTCTAGGTGTCCAGGAACACCTTCAGCACAACGAGACATCGTCGACAAAGCGATTCACTAAGTGCACCGCCGATGCGCAGAAATTCGATAGGTGTTCCTGTAGACGATATCTAGGTATTTAGTTACATCATCAGAACAGGAAATCGTCTACAAGGCAACTCCGTAAAATTTTTGAAGAGAAAAAGAAAAAGAAATTTTTCAATGTCCGGTAAAAAAATTGCTTTTTTACGAAATTCATTTAGAAATGTTATTACATTTAAATAAATTATTGGTTAAAATATTCTTTTAAACGAAACGGTCGGGTATTAACTTCAAAGAAATATTCGTTTGTCAAAAAT
>UCOM01000994.1:0-53393 GCA_900474385.1 Ormyrus pomaceus
AGGCGAGGGTGTCAAACACGAGCTATGGGTTTGCCATTTTATCTCCCGAGGATTGTATACTATTTTTTTGCCTAGCGAGGCCGAAAATACAACGTTCTTGATCCGGCGCCGGGCGAGAAAGTAGTACTTTCGGCCCGCTAGGCAAAAAATACTGTTATTAGACAATTTTTGATGAAAAAAAGGCAGTTATTTGTGGTGATGCCAGTGAAAGCGTATATAAATGTTAAAGAAGCAAATAACTTTTTTTTTTATTAAAAACGTACTTTAAATGACATTTATTGCAATAATAATGACTCCGTGCTATCTTAAAATACGAAAAAAATGCCAAACTTTTATGTCGCTGCTTTTAAAATGTTTTGAAGCATATTTTTTTCGAAACTTTCTTTTCATCGTTACAATACTTAAACTCGAAGTTACAAAGCTCCCTCTATGAGGCAGCAAACACCATTACTTTTTATTATAATCTAATGTTTTTCGTTTTTTGCAGCAAAGCAAGGTGCTACATTCCTTAAGGATACCCCAAGATAGATGAGATTTAATGATAAAGAGGACAAGATATTCTTGGAGAAAAAAGTATTTTGATTTTAGTTCACATTACCCCATAGCCCTCGAAGTCGTGTGAACAGAAGATGATTTACTGTAAAAGCCTTGCGCTACCATAGCGATTAATCAATGTTATTCTTACATCGCGATCAATCTTCTTAATAAAAAAAAAGGATTACAAACATTGAAATCGGAGGATAACTCAATGCGAAAGTTAATCTGCGACACCAATGTTATTCGTAAGATCTTAATTGTTAAGACGACGAATTTATCGAATTTATTCCTTAAGCATACTCGTGATAATTGTGAATTTCAGAGGGACTCAAAAAAAAAGTCAGCTTAAGACTAAAATAAATTAATGTAAAATAAATTGACTTAAGCTTGAGATATAATTTTCTGTTGATATTTAATAGTCCCTCTTGAATTCGTTAGCTTTCGAGTAATTTTCGCTTAAAGCGATTGTGCTCCCGAGGCTGTCACTTTAGTCTAGAAAATTCTGCTCAAATTTCGTCGAACCAATCAACAGAGCCACGTCAGTTCTTCGACCAAATCTCTCTGCATCAGGATTGGAAATGTGAAAAAAAATATATTATTGTGATGATGCAATCAGTTTTTAATAAAGGAACGTATTGAAGAATCCAGTTATGTGTGATCCTAGTAAAATAGTCAATTTGTAGTCAATATAGTAACTTAATAGAAGTAGGATAGAGAGTACATTATTTTTTATTATTTGAATTTTTTTTCAAATATTTATCAAAGGTGGTGCCTCATATTTCCATACCTAATGCAAACAGATGCCTGCACACTTCATTATAACTTAAAAGCCACTGAAAATATATAAAGTACAACTACTTTCATACTAACTAAAAAAGTAAACATATTTAATTACTGAATCGACTTAAGGCTAAAGATGCCCTAGCACATAAGTCTAATTGCAAGCTGTGAAAAACTTCAGTCCATTTACTCGTTATTTCATTAAATCTTCAAATGATGCATAAGATAAATTTAATGAATTTTCATGTAACGAAGTCTTATTGCAATGAATAAGTTGTACCAAATAATATTCCTCTCTATTTATTACAATAGCAAAGTATTCTTGTAACTGAAAGGATGAAGACGACGATGAACTTTATTAAGAGTAAAAAAATTGAAACGAAAATTACGTTATGTTTAATAGCTTGGGAATTTATTGCGCACAGATGTGTAAAAATAAAATGTTGTTGCATGTTTTTGGAAAGGGAAATGTTTTATGTAAAAACTTGACAACTTTTGGAATTGTTATATTAAGCGCCACACATTATTCATCTGTCAAATTGAAATATACGCTTTGTTAGAAACCCTACAACAGTATTACATTCTTTTAATAAAAATGCAATGTTTTTTCACTATGTTAATTAATAAATTCCAATAAAAGCACATTCCAATGTTATACTTATTCTTAATGAAATGAATGTTTTTTTTATTTTATTTTGGGAAAAGATGTTATTTTAATGTGGGATTTTAATTTAAAAATGAAATATAATTTCTTCAAAACCTGATGAAATTAAATATTTAAATAAATACTTTTTTCGTAAAATTTTTATTTTTTATTATGTAATAATTCATAAATTTGGTGTTACTAATTTTTTTACATTTTTTATAATAATTACATAAAAATAAATTCTTTTCATAGTGATCCTAACATAAGACTTATTAACTATTATGATTCTGATGAAGCCTTAACAGCTTCTTTTGTTCGGCGTTTTATAAATAATTCAAAACCAAAAACTACAATCGATATCACATGACCAGAAACTAAAATAATTAAAGCAAGAGTATAACTAAATAATCTTACAAACGATTCCTCGTTGCCAAAATTTAATTTATCATCAAACATAGTTAGTCTTTTATCAATTCCAGATTCATAAACCCTACGCAGTATTTCCTGAAATCTGTATCCATAAACGGACGATTTCTCAAAATGATACGTAAGAAGCAGACAGTTGAAAGGAGCTTTAGACACTCGAAAAGGATTTTTTGAAAGTCCCTCGGAATTATTAATAAATTTAGCCATTTTCGTCGCCGTGTACATTGTCCATATGCACATCCGATCATTTTTCGCTATCAATTCCTTTACGCATTCATTACCCTCGTTCACTTGTACAATTTTTTTCTTTATTCTTCGAACAGTCGAATCGTTCTGCCAAAACAATTGGTCAGCTAAATAAGAACTAGCGTATATCGTGATATCGGAGTTATCTATGTCTTCGAAAGTATCGAACGATTGGCTAGCAACTATTTGGGAGTCGAGCATGCCTGAAAAAATATAATTGCAATTTATAAGCGAGCCTATCATGAAAGTTATCATTATGATTGATTTTCCTCCGATCCTTTTTGGGAGAGCTTGCTGACGCGGCATTCCGATAAATACTTGTATAATATCGAATGTTATCCAATTTTCCTCTTGAAAGCTGAAGATGTAAATTAAAAAACTGAATATTACGACGTAAAAGGGTATTACATACAAAAAAGTGAAAAAACGGAATTCGATATTTTGTATGTTTGGACTCAATCCAATCATTTGAACGCAAGTTGCCTCCAATGGTACGCTGTACATATCGAAATAGCTAACTTTATAAGGGGTTGGGTATAAAAACATATTGATATCGTTGTGTTTCAGTTTTTCAAACGCGCTAAATATTTTAGTGACATAGGGCGCATTTGCGTCAGCCACTTGAATATAATCGATTGAAAAATTCATGACTTTTAATATGAAAGATGTTATCGAAAAAGTGTCACTTGAAACTACCGATAACTTGCCCGTATTGTCTCGGTGAAATATTGTTTCCAAATCAATAATTACACCTACTTTTATGCCGTGCCCATTGATATCGTTCAATTTGTGTGGGAAAATTTCAATACTGTCATTTGCATATACATATTTTTTCGCAATATTGTTGTGGAATGGATTGTAGTCGAGGATAGTACAATTTTCAACCTGAGATGCTCGATTTATATTACTTGCTATAATAGTAAAATCTAAAATCGTATTCGTCCAGGCATATCCAAAAATAACGTCAATTTTTCCGTTGGATATTAATTTACTGTTTAGTAGAAATATCAAGGTTTTTGATTTCTGATTTGATGGTTTTACTTGCAGGCAAAATTCGATGAAATAGCGAATATCTTCTAAAGTAGTATTTTCACTTTCTTTTTCCTCATATATCAGTACTTTAAGAATATGAGAGCCAGAATTGTTCCATACAGCTTGTGGTGGAATATGAGAGTGTTTAAAATCACTAATAAAACATGGAATTTTCCTTGTTAAATTTTGAATAACAGATTCGTATATCGGATAGTTTAATAATTCTGCCTTATTTATAAATAATATAATCTCTCGAGGATTTATAGATAATAAAATGGTTGAAACAATCAAATTTATGCAATTTTCATACATTGTGCTTAATTTTCAAAAACAGTGAATTTGCAACTAAACATTGAAGAAAACTGAATTGGAATAAGTTGTTCGAATAATTTGTTCAAGTCAAGACTTCAAGCTACTTCAGTGTTGTCAATTACGCTCTTTCAATACGAAGTAATCGTATGTGTTACTTTACTATGGTTTGTCGTAATTTATAAATGTGAAGTTTTAATTTATTTAAATGCCTGTGCGTGTGAAGAGCGATAAAAGAAATAATGATAAAATAATGTGAAGTTTCCACTCAATCATGATGATTTAAATTAATACAAAATTAGTACTCGTGGCTTGGGAAGGACGGTATAATCCAAACCATCGAAACGTTGCACACTTGGCAATAAAACTTGAGTCATTAAATTATTAACTGACACAACCTATAAAAATAAGCATATTATCTGGAACGATCATAAGGAAAAGTAAGTTACACAAATATAAATTTATTTATAAAAACAGTTTTATTTATTGTTTTTTTTTTCAATACTTGGTGGTAGTAACAATATAGTGTTGTAAACAAGAACCTATTTTTTACTTATTTATTTACTCGTATTAATACTAAAAGATATGTACATTCTTTAACGTTGAATAAAATTCTGATCAATAAATCGATTGATTTAAAACAGTAAAGTTATTCTGCAAAGAAATGTAATGCAATAATGAAAATGTATAAATTATAATGAAGACGTATACCACAAGGGTTTAGAATACACGACTCTTAAATCACAGTAAAGTAAATGTATATAATAATCACGTTGATCTAAAATAATTAACATATTTTTTACGTGCAGGAAAATCCTAAAATGAAAAATTTCTTTCTACCTTTTCAATGCTCTTTATTAAAATTAACGCAAATCTCTCGACTAAATTCCTGCACGAACATAGAAACGATCCGCGCCAAATTGAAAATTACACTCCTGACTTTTGCATAACTTATATAGACGCAGCATCGATAAAAAACAAAAGCTGTTACATAATACTTTTTATTCGATTATCCATAAAATAAGCGACGACGACGCCCCTCTAAGCCTTGACGGGGAACAGCTTATCCCAGAACTTCATCCTCTCGGCGTGGAGTCCGGACTTCATCACCAGATCGGTGCTGATGTCCAGGTACATCTGGTTCTGGTTGGTGAACTTGTCCCAGGTGACGTTCTGGAAGACGCCGGTCTGATTCGCCTTGGGAATCGGCTCGCCGGTCTTGGCGAAGTTGGCCCAGATGGAGGTCATTCGTTCGACGGTCTTGATCTCGGGCGAGCCCTTGGCGAATTCGGGAAAGGCGCTCACGCGGAAGATGTACAGCAGGTCGTCGTGATGGACGACGCCTAGGAAATCATTTCGTCGCAATCGATTTTTTTAGTGTGTCGTTGAGAGAATCGGCAATGAAAATGAATGTATAAAGCTTTTTATTTAAAAAGAATATTGGGTCAACCCATAAATCATGCGGTTCTCTCACTTTCGTGAGATTCAGCGGGGAGAGGATAAATTAACTCATATATGAACTTGCTGTAAGCACAGTTAGTAATTTTAAAAACTAAAAGGAGTATAAAAAACCCGCATTATTTACGTTCAATCCTATCTTTCGCGATCGATCGATAGTTCCGAGATTGCTTTAATAAAAATTCTATGGAAGGAAGCTCGGAGCAAGATACGAAATAATTCTCGCAATTTTCCGCGCGCCCGAGGATCGATAAGCGCACATTTAAATCTTACCGTAAGGCTTCTTGGTATCCTTCCAAGTGACGTGGCTGTAAGGACCCCGGTACGAGAACTCGTAGTAATAGACGGGCTGGTCCGAGGCTTCGGCGATCACGTTGGCCAGTCGATGCACGGAAAAGCCGGTTACGCCGTCACAAAAGAGCTGTATAAATGCAAATTTTCGAATTACAATATATTAGGTTTTAATATGCGCATGAAGAATTGCGGAAGTGCTGCAGTCTGATTCGGCATCGTTCGTCGCCGAGCGTCGGATGTGAATTATTCTTTTTTTTTTAGATAAATCAGAGAATTTTCATTAATTGCATTGTTTAGGCAATAATAGAAGCTGTAATTTTTTTCTGAGAAAAACAAGCCGAATTAAGCTAATAATTGTAAAAGATGAACTTACGTGTGCAAGTCCCTCTGAACTTTCAATGTTGACAGGTCGGCTGTGGAAGTAATAATTTCTGAGTTGTTTGCTAATTTCTTTGGAACGATCAGTTCCTCTCTCATAAAGGAAGACAATTGGCGCCAATTTTTCCCATTGGTCATTTAAGTCTCTGAACATCGAGTCATTTCCACTTTTTGCTTGTTCAACCATTTCTAGAACGATATAAACGTCATTTGAGTGCGCAAATAATCAATTAACCTGCGAGTTTTAAAATACAAATTCTTTTAAAAAACTATTGAAAAATCTCCTTCGATCCGATCAAACGCCGTAACAAACAAAAGGAAGCTGCAATTTTGCGCTTCGTTGTTCCTTAATAAAAAGTTGTTATATAATATCAGTTTTGCTTACGGACGATGCGGCCAGAAAATTCGTCTTTAGTGATGCCAGTGATGAAAGGGACTTTGTTGAATTTTCCTTGTCTTATGAGGTCAATCGGTTGCGCCGGGAGGAAACGTTCCACCCCGCGAACTTCTGGCTCGACGACAGGCAGCCATTGAATGATTGGGTTATTGTACCACTCCTTCAACAAAAATTTCGATTTACGAATCAGATCGAAGGTTTTTTTTTTTTTTAACTTTTTGACGTGTTTAAAGTATTTTCAGAAGTTTTTTTTAAATTAGCGTATAAGAATAGGGTTTATTAATGAATTAAATTCGTGTTTTATTTGGCTTTCAACTTGTAAATTAGGATTTTGAGAAATTTAATATTTAATTTCGTGCTTTATATCCAAATAGTACATACAAGGATTTCTCTATCACACGTATGTTTATATTTCTTTGTAATTCATTCATAATTTTCAAGGTTGACAGACGTCAATTTTTTCAGTACATGCGGGTGCCCAATATGAGAAAATTACTTGAATTCTGTTATTCTTTATGGTTAAAAATAATTTGTGAATAATGCCACCGACTCTAAGCCTGAGATAACTAAATGATCATTAAAAAAACAATGAATCTCACGCAACTCAAGGAAGGTCGTTTCAAACTCTGATTAAAAATAATAAATAACGACGAGCTTACGTGATTTTTCAACAGCATTTAAATATTGCTTGTACTCTTTTATAAAATAAAATTCTATTCAGAAAAATTTTAATTATTATTCGAAAACGAGGCGCGTACAATTATCCTTGATCATTGAGAAATTCAGCGTTAAAATAAAAAATATCGCTTGAAGAGCCAATTTTCAATCCCATCAACCACCTTTCGCAAACAAATGAATTTTCAATCAACCCTAACAAACGCACCGAAACAACAAAACACATCCCCAATGGCACTCACGAAAAATTGGCCGACGCTGCTGGCGAACTCCTCGGCGGTCTTGGTGTTGAGGCACACGAGCATGTTGCCAACGGTGTCAGTGGGGCAGCCGAGGAGCTCGGCCTGCTTCTTCGCGAGGTTCGTCTGATTGGTGGGCAGCGGCTCCTGGTAGATAGCCGAGCCGCTCGAGGCGATGGCCCGATGGAAGAGGCCCCGGGACATCGGGGAGACCAGGTGGAGGGAGACGCTCCAGCCGCCGGCGCTGTAGCCGGCGATCGTCACCGAGCCGGGATCCCCGCCGAAGGCGGCGATGTTCTTCTTCACCCAGCGGAGAGCCTCCACTTGGTCCTTCAGGCCCAGGTTGCCCGGGAGGAGGGAGTCGCCGGTGCTCATGAAGCCTGGAGGGAGAAATTTTTTAATTAATGAATTTAAATTTATAAATTTTTCGTGATGTTTCGATGATTTTAAATAAAATGAATAAAAAATACGGGATCGTGATAATATCCTGGAAGAAATTTAATTTTATATTCACATTGGATGTGTAAATATACTATTATAATGGAATATGACGAATCACCTAATGAAGAAAGGCGGTAATTGACAGTGACAAGCACAAGATCATGATCCAACAGGTAGTCCGGTCCGGCGAAGGAACTTTGACCAGAAAGTTCGTAGAAGCCACCTGGGTGGAAGTAAACTATAACGGGCCTCTTCACGATTTCACTAGCACTGGAAAGCTGCATAAAAAATTATTTATATTTAGTCTTAAATTTTGCATATTGTAGAAAATGTGTATTTTTAAACGGGCGTCCTACCTTGGTGGTATAAACGTTTAAGCGGAGGCAATCTTCTGATTGATTGGCAGCGAAACTTTGAGGACACGCTGGACCTTCTTCAGTGGCGTCAAAGACAGAGTCCAACGGCTTTATTGGAATTGGAGGCTAAAATAATAATGGAATTTTTACTTTATTTTCTCTTGATTACGATAAATTATACTATATTTTCTAATCAGATTTCATCAATTAAACGAATGTTGTTTATAAAATAAAAAAGCACAATATTGACGATTTACAAATCAACCGCGCGCAGCTAATTAAAAAGCCAAGAAACAGAAGCGGGAGAAACTCATTTATATCCGCAATATCCGAAAAGCAAAACTCTGCTCGTTGCAGAAACGGCGATGCATCAGACTTCCGTTGCTCGCAACCTCGCAGCCGCTTGCAATTTACATAACGCGCCGCGGAGAGAAAAAAAAAAGAAACAAAACAAAGATGAAGAAGAAACGCCCAATAACGTAGAACCGAGCTCTCGTAACGCGAAAATAAAAAGTAGGCGAATCCCCCGATTACGCGCCGATTTCTCAGGGAAAAGAATTGCACAACACCGAGAGCCGCCGCCGAGCCGAAGCGGGAAGCGCGATAATCGATTCGTCGAAGCGCGAAGAAAAGGAAGAGGAAGGGCAGCGGCTGTGTGTGTTCGCTGCGAAAAAAAAGCGTGGGTTATAGAGGAATAAAAAAAAAGAGAGAATCCGCGCGCTGATTCAACCGAAAATTGGACGTGGTATTGTTTCGGGTTTTATGCCGCTGTTGTACAAATTGAAATTGAAGTTGCGGGAATGTTGCGCGGATTAAATTGCAGACGTTATCCGAGTTGCGATTTTAGAATTCATTTCGATAATGAGGTATTAAATATAGATCGTTGGAGGGCAAGATTTTTTGTGCGTATAAGGTATAATTAATCGAAGAATAGGATTGAAAGGAAAAGATAAGATAACGTTATATTCTGCGTGATGAAAAAATTTTGAGAAAGCAGATGATTGGAAAAACTGCATGCATTCTAAGTGTTTCAAATCGAGAGAAATTTTTAAACAACAATAACAGTTAGAAATTTGAGTGATTTATTGCTGCAAAACAATAGTAAACTCTTTCATTTATAACACAAATAACGTAATTTTTAATTATTCTTTGCCACAGTTTTCTTTGCCGCAAATCTAACGGACCTTATAATTAAAAAAAAAAAACTTTACGCAACATCGGTCTGTTACCGATTCAAGCCGTCCTTCGTTTAAATACACAAATAAATTTCTCCATCACCGTTACGCACACACCCACTTACCGGTAAACAAGCAAAACCCGCCAAAAAATGCCCACCCTTCGAACCGGAGAGAAAAACATCCCACACACCAATTTTTCAACGAACGAATAATAATCCTGCCCTTCGAAACGGCAGCAACGACGCGCGGAGTAGCTGTACCGGAGCCGCGAGCCGGTTCGGGTAGGTTATGAGTCGCGACGCCGAAGCGCCGCGCGCTCGTTCCAACCGAATTACCGGCGCACACATTGTCGGCGCGGCGAAATCGCGGCGAGCGTTGATGTAACTCGAGTGCCTCCGCTCCTTGCGTCGCTCTTGTTTTCGAGACGCGCGCCGTGCGTTATGTGCACGCACCGATGAGGTATAGAGTTTTTTTTTTTATTGGGCGACAGGCGACCGATGTATACGTTCGAGGATTGATTGATCTGTTTACACCTCCGAGAGAGAGAGAGAGATATATTGTGGTAGTTTAACTGGACTGGATTTGGTTTGGGAGGAATTCGTTGTTTGGTTGGGTTTAAGAAACGAGATTTAAGTTGTTGATTCGATTTACAAGGGTCTGAGGAATCAGGCCGACGTCTTAATTCGAGGCACTGAGAATCGTGAGTCACAATTGTTCTGGCGATAAGTCGAATTTCACACTTACGTGTAATAATCGGTATTAACGTATATCGCAACAATTAGCTGAGAAACCTGCATGCATATTCGCACATCGCAAATCAGATCTGATGTTTAATTCATCGTTTGGCCAATCATTCCGCGTAGCGATCTTAATAATAGCGCGCAATGTTTTTTGTATATACTTTTCTGGAATATCTTAAAACTCGTTGAAAACTGTTGCTACACGAAAATTACAAAAAAATTATTATTTAAACGAAACGAAATCCACGCAAAAAGTTTTCCGATAGGTGAAATCGATAATTTAAAAAAAAAATGTATTGCTAAAGATTGCAGGTAACTTATCGCTCATTGCATGCTTACAATCTAAAAATTAAATTAAAATAAAAAAGTATATTTTTCTCTTTTATAAAGCAACAAACAACGTTATACATTACGTTTTCGACTCATCTTCTCCACTACCCGTCAAACAACGACATAACAACCACACCGGAGTAAAACCAAAAATATATCACACATCCCACCTCTCCCTCCCTCACTCACCTGGAACCGCTGCAGCCCAATCGGCGCCTCCGCGTACCTCACACCCCTGAACGCCAGAATCTTCTTGCCCAGCCTGGTGCTCAAATACGCCCCCTTGATCTTGCCGAGGGGCGCCGTCACCTCGAGCGTCTCCTCCGTGGCGTTCTGCGCGGCGACGAGGACCAGCGCGGTCAGCAGCAGGCACAGCGCGCTCCTCATTTCGAATGATCCCGCCGTCGAACAGCAGCAGAGGGCAACAACAACAACGAGAACTCGCCTCTTCCCAACGACGCACTGCGAATCAAGTGTATCTGTAAGGCACCGTGCGACTCGGAGTCGCGCCGCAGTACTGAGCCGTGGATGAGTCAGGTCTTGCGTTTTATAGGTCGTGGTAACACCGGCGACGCGAACGCACGCACGCACCACACACAGAGCGAGGCGGCTCGCACCCGCGTGGGAAACAACAATTACCACCCGCCGGAACACAATGTGGCGGCCGTGCGCCTGCGATCAATTGCCGCGCGGCTGATTGGATCGGCAGCGCCGAAGTGTGGGTAAGGACTTTTTGGGAGAGCTCTCGGGAAGGAGGCTGCGGCAGCCCATTGGACGAAAGAGCTGCGAGGACGCGGAGATAAGGGGGTGTTTGCGAGAGGCTTTTTTTTTTTGTTTTAGAAGTTTCTGGGACGAAGGGAAGGTCGGATTTGGTTGGATAAGATAGCCGACGGATCCTTGAGCGCAGCGTTTATTGCGCTTTTTGTGTACTGACTTCGAAATTCAGTGGTAATTGCAGTTTTTTGATAACGGAGCTTGGATTTTAAAATTTGCACTTGCAGCGTGAATAAGTGAAATCTGGATTATTCGGTAGCGTTTAAATTGGTTCGATTTTTTAAACATTAATGTAAACTACACACTGAATTGTTATTGTTTTATTAAGGATAATTTTGTTTGATTGTCGTCATTGCTTCAGGGACCTGAATTTTGTACAATTGTCTTAAAAAAATATTTACCGTTCTGAGCAAACTTGCTAACGAGGAAAAAGGTAATCAGTGTCACTTTGCGTTTTTACGATAAAACTTAAATCGTACTCGTGAACTGGAGTTTATTTAATTGTTAATGAGCATTTTGCATAAATTTCAGCTAAAGCGGATTAATTTATAAATAAACGTAAGTAAAAAATTTAATGACTCAAACGAATTTGAGATTCAGACCGTTTTGTTTTCGAAAATATTTATAACGAATAAAATTAAAAGCGTATTTTTTATACTATTAATATTATATACGGCATATAAATCAGGAAAATCCAGAAATTGTGGAAAAGTACATTAAGTAAACATTGTGCAAATAAAAGTATACATATTATTATTCATCGGCTCTTAATTTTTACCGTTGCCATTCGAGTTTTCCATTGACTAATCTGCGTCTGTCAACAGTAATTTTATTTTGCACTGAGAATAGATTGCTTACGCGTAATAATTGTTTTACGGAGTCATATTATTATTCAACGTATGGATGTCAATATTAATTGTACTTGGTATTAATCTTTTTTCTCCAAATTTGCTGTATGAAAGTGATTCGTTTATGAAAAGTTTTCTGTCGAAAGTACGTTTGCAATTTGTATTAATTGTTAAAAATTCATCATTTCTTAAAATAATTGTTTCTATAAGAAAACTTCTGGATATAAAGTTTTAGTGTTTGAAAGCAAGATACTGACAGTTTACAGAAGATTCTCATAATCATCCGTTATTTAGTTTTTATCAAGATCATTAACGATGCGAAATAAAATAGACTTTCTCGGAAGATAATATTTTCCTTGTTCCTTGTCTCAAATTAAACTCGACACAAAACTATCTTCGCGAAACTGCGTCCATACCATAAATATTTTCAAATTCAAAATTTATCTTACTCTTTTTCAATATGACGTATAAACTTTACAATAGCATCTATTATTTTGAAAACGACAAGGTTGACTAAATTAAAAAAGTCGAATTAAATTTTTTTCCAAATATCACATGCATCCCATCATCAGCGCGACATACGAAAACCTCCGAAAACCCCGCCATTCAATCTCCTACAAAATCCAACCCCCGCGAGGCGTCCCGCCAACAATCCCAAGCCCGCGCGCTCGGCTCCAGTCACATGCCGCTCGCGCTCTCGCTCCTCGCTCGAGAAGCGAATTCACGTGAGAGGATGGGGCCTGTTAGCGGCTCGTGACACACCTTCGCTTTCATAGCCGCGACAATGACATCTGGCTCTCCGCGGCGCGCGCACACGCACATACGCACACACACCCTCGCTGTTACGCAACGACGCGGCGAGCCTTTTCAGAGGCGCGAACTCTCGATCTCGGTCGGATGTGTGTTTTACCTGCGCGCGGACGGCCGCCTTTTTCTTTTTCGCGCGCTCCCGCGGCGAGAGCGAAGAGCCGACGGGGATCGGTGCGGTTTTTTGGGCTTGGGGGATCGGCGCGGTTTTAAGGTGTTTCAAACGACGCATGTAGGATTGGTTGGTGATAAGATTGGCGTCATTTTTCTTTGGAGAATTTTAGCTGGTCCTTGATATTGTGTGTATTTCGTATAAGAGTTGAGAGGAAATTATTAAGAGGCGAATTGTTATTATTGTGCAAAAAAATCTCGTCCTTCGAATAAGCAGAAAACAAAGGAAATTGCGTTTTTTAATTGAAAAAAAAAACAAAAAGAGTCGACATTGAAAATATAGATTTGACGAAAAAAGTTTACGCTTCAGGAAATTTATTTAGATAATTCCTCTTCGACGAAATCATCGAGCAGTCGCTGAATTGAAAACACCGTTAACCACGGCGATCTTTTGAGTGACCTCCTAATAACGAAGCTGCTGAATAACTTATCGTCGCGAAGAAGTTAAAATTTAAGCGTGGACGTAAAAATTTTCATATTTTATTTGCGCAGGGTGGATGACTTGTTTGAAAAGCACGAAAAGGGAAGCAAATACGAAAAGGCGAATGGATATTATGAATGATGAAAGGGAAATTTATTTTTTGCTCCGATTAGCGTGACATTATAATTGCTTCATTCAAATTTTATTTAGCTTGTTTGACCTAAGGTTTTGCCTGTACGTTCTACTTTAACGAATTTGAAAATTTAAAAATGTAATTTGAAGTCTCGTCGCGTCCTTTGCTATTCTTTACGTATTTCAAAGTAGAGCACATAATAATAATCAATCCGAACGCAACGTTAATTAGTTTAGCCAAGTAAATTCCACCCGCAGAAATACTTCGCCGACAAAAATAGACGCATCTCCTAACAATAGTCCATTTGTTCTCCTCAAATAATCGAACCAAACCGAGAGATTCCCCGAAGGCCTAAAAAGGCACGCCGAGCAACAATATACTCGTCGTCTCTGAAACAACGTAGAGCCGCGCAGCGAATCGGAGTGTACGTTAGCTGCGCCGGTGCCTCCGCAGTGCGTTCACACTCGAGGCTGACAAGTAAGTACAACCGCGATCACGATGATGATATAAGTAAGCATTATCTCATTATCTCGCAAAACTGCGCGCATGACTCAACTCCGCCGCTGTACTTGTGCGGAGCGCCCGTCTGGAGGTTTTGCGAGCCTGAGACCGCTTGTTTTTCGAGGACTCGCCCGAAGCTCGAGAGGAGAGGAGAGATAAGAAGAAATCGAGTCGTAGGCGGAGTCGGGAGAATGTTGTGGTGACGCGACGAACGTCGACGCTGTTTATTTGGATGGCGAGAAATGTTGTTTTTGCTGAATTGCAGTAGAGGCGGATTTGGAAATTTAGAGAATTTTTAGGTTGCCGATCGGTTTGGGAAATTTAGCTTCGGTACCGTTTCTCGGTAATTGCTTAGACCTTTCGTGACTTGATTCTTTTAATAACGCCTCTTCCACGTAACTGCGAATTATATAACTCTTTAAAATTGAACGACGGTATTCTACAAAATAACGAGATCATCGTTTTTTTATAAACTTTATTATACTTTTTTTTTTAAATGCTAAAATTTGTTGCAGCATTATGTAACTCTTTTATTTTATGTAATTTGTAGCTGGACAAGGCTTTAATCCGAACGAAAGCTGCAGAAGAAACGTTTTTTTTTTTAACATTGCTCATTAAATAATGATGTACTTACTTACAATTCAAAACTACTGCTATTAACTTTATGAACGACGTACAATATTACCGTAAATACGATAAGTAGCGGGCATTTAAACGGTCGTTCACCGCTACTTTTAATTTTGCGAAAAGGTATATAAATTAAAAACATGATTCAGCACATTTTTGAAAGTAAGAAGTTAATTTTTAATTTTGATTAGCCCGCATTTCCTTTTTCGATTCTTTTGATTTGGTCAATAAAGTGGAATAATATGTAATAGTCTTAAGAATTTAATATCGACCAATATTTTTGTTCAATTTTTAAATTCATTATTTCCTTATTTGCAATTAATAGTTTAATGAAGGTCAAGTTCGATCTGTTAGTAATATTTTATCTTTGGTAATAAAATTTACGCAATTAATTACGGAAGTAAATGGACAATTTTTAATAAATACTCTTCAGTTAAAGCATTTTAATTAAAATTTTAATATAAACGCCACATCGTAGGAGAAAGAACACTTACAAGAGATACAACACCTAATCAAAAACCTTATAATAAAGTAAAAGAACAAAATTAGTCTTAAATAGTCGAAACCGTAAAATAAATAAAATACAAATAAAAGCAGATGATAATTTTTCAACAAGAAATCAATTTTTTAAGACATGAATGAAAGTCTTCAAATGAGTTTCACTGCCGAATGTGGTAGCTGCGTTGAGGAAAGATCTGTCTGCGACCTCTTGTACTATCCTCAATTTTATTTAGCATATTTTAATAATGTTAGTGTAAATATGAAGCTTTACTACATGTGAGGATTTTCAGAATTTAATATGAAAAGAAATATTAAAATCTTTGTTTTTTTTTTACCACCTGTTTACTAAAACTGTATCATCCTTGAGAAACAAATTCATAAAAATAAACTAAACGGTATACCGTAAACTAATTATTGCATCTAATTTAACTCTCCTAAAAATAATAGCTAATTTGCGTAAGATTTTATGAATTTTCTAGTTAACTTTGTTATGTTTTTATAAAATATCTTTTCAAGACACAAGACATTTGAAAATACAGAGACTTAATATTACTTACCTTTAATCCCTGACTTATTCAATTTGAATCGATCGGCACTATGCTCATTTTGGAAGTTTCAATAATATTAAGTTTCACTTTCATTGAGATCGTATTATCCTTCAATATTAAATTTGTTCATAAAAGGCTAAAAAATGTAGTCTATTTTCGTGAACAAGAAGTAATAAACTTTACTTTAACATAGATTTGACTATTTTTTAGTTTTAAAATAAATCTAAGTATAGCATAAAGATTCCAGGATATAAATTATTCTAAATGTACACATAATTAATGTTCGAGAAAAATTGCAAACTCATTAGTTTTATAAATAAATGTAGTGTCTGACCAAATCGATATTTACCTACTAAAGTATCGATACCGTATCGAAGCACTGAAATACCCTGTGTAAAAATCATTGGTCGGACCAGCAAGAAAGCCTTGCACGTCCGAGAAGAATATGTCTTTGTTTGGTTACACCAGTTCAGGTAAAGTAGGCAATGCATTCGAGATTTCTCGGAAAAGCTAGCAGCTAAACATGGAAGATAATACGTGCATGAGAACATCCCAATCCCAACAATGTAAGCAATTAAAACAAAGGACCCCCGCTAAGGAGACGATTTTACGAGCCGAGCACAATAATGTATGCTCGCCAGACTTTTACAGTGAAGTTCTGCATAATTTTGGAGGGTATTTAGAGTAAAACAGCATGTTACATTTATTCTTAACGTTTATTTTTATAACGATTGAAATATATGTCTTTTTAAATATGTCGAGTACTTGGAATATTTTATTATTTTTCTCTATCCATTCAATTAAATATATATTACAACCATTAAAGTTTAAATTATACGATTTTTTGAATTGAAAATGCTACACGAGTGAAATATCGAATACATAAAATTTAACGCTACTTGCGATTAAAAGAGAGACATAGTTGCGCATAATTTTCAAAATTACCAAACCCACAATCATCGCTTTCGTATTAAAAACTTCTCCTTCCTCATATTAAACAAACAAAGTATAACACATATCAGTCGACGTCGACGTGCCTGCGGATCCAATCGCGAAACAGATCGACCCTGGTGTAGATCCCGGGAAAGAAAGGCGAGCCGCAGTGCCGTCCGGCGGAGATGATCCCGGCGAGCCTGTCGTGGATCACTCCTGGACCGCCGGAGTCGCCTTGGCAGGCAGCGTCGCGACCTCTGCCGGCGCAGAACATGCTGGGGGTAAGGCTGCCGTAGCGTTTCAAGCACTCCTCCCTGCTGACCACTGGTACGTCGGCCTTTTTTAGCTTCTGCGACGGCTGACCTCCGTCCTGGAGGATCGATTGTGTTATTGGTGTATCGAATATTTCGAGAGGCTGGATATACGTACGCTTTCCCTTCCGTATCCGGAGATCGTCATTATTTCTCCGGGCTGAGGAGCTCTGCTGGCGATTCGAATCGCGTACTGACGTACAGTGAATTCAATCGGTCGTTTCACCTGTTTAGAGAGATATATAACGATTTCACTTTTGCTTACTTTTTATTCTCTTTTATTTTTACCAATGTTTTCACCTTTATTAAAGCAATGTCATTATTTCTTGTTTGAAGATTGAAATTCCGATGAGTAATTATCCTATCGATAGCGCGTTTAGTACCTTTGTATCCATTGGCATAGGATGTACCAGTAATAACTGTCATTGTTTTGAAGCTAAAAACATTCATTCATAATTGGCCAAACAATTAGTCCTTAATGTTTATGAACGATCGTAAGTGTACATCAACGCACTCATTTTTTTTTACGTTCTTTAAAAAATATTTACGTACACAGTACTGTAAGTATTCATTCTCTTGGTTATACTAAATATGTTTTGAAAAAGTCATTTTTACGTACCCAACGACGAAACAATGCGCAGCTGAAAGAAGCCAATACTCAGAAATTATCGTGGCACCGCAAATAACTTGATTTTCATTGCGAAGAAAGGCCTAAATTGTTTGAGATTAAAATGTTATAATTATTTTTCTGTTATCAAAAGATTTTTTAGAATTCGATAGTTAGAACAACAATTTAACGACAATAATGTTGTACATGTATTGACTTTTCATCATTTTGTTCACTTGAAAATTCTTGACAACTTATAGATTACGCGTTAAAAAATGATTTCTATTAATTTATCTAAACTTCTACTAAATATTTCATCAAAAATAATACTTATACTTGATACGGAATTGAAGTCGAATAGTCACCGCCAGTGAGACCTTCCCCAGGCAATCGTGCATACACTGCAGAATATTATAAGTAATAAATTGAACGGTAGTTATTCTATTACTTTAAAATAACAAATTGAACTCTCTGCATTCAAAACATTATGTGTATGGCAGTATTTTATTAATGTCGACGTATTACTTACCAGTACTTAAACTGAAGAAACTAATTATTAAAAATAGAAACAAATGTGGCTTCATAATGGAGCCGTTGAAATAAACCAATTGTAAAGTTTTTTTTCGGTCCAATGTGTTTTTATACTAATTACATGCGGGTTTAATCGTACGTTTCACTTCTTTATAAGTACATTTTTAATCTTTTATTTTCTAATGAGCTTTTATCAAAAGCTACTTACATTATTAATCCAAATAAAGGACTTGGTCGATCGTACACATTGTAAAAGTGTTCGATTCTAGATATTTATGCAGGCGATTAAAAATGTTTGTCAATCCTTTTTATTCAAAAATATAACACTTAACTTAAAGAAACAATTTATTTACTTATTATTAATTAGCAATTTATTTACTGTTTTATACATATCAGTCAACAAAACGTTTTAAATCTTTTAATTTCAAAGTTATAAATGTTTAAAAATGTTTTTTTATCTTCCTCGTTTCTTCTACGTCTCAATATGCTGATAAATCCATTTTTCAAAGATATCGACTCTAGTATATATTCCAGGGGAATTACAATCATAAGTAGCAGTCACAATTCCGCCCAACATGTCGGCAATGACTCCCGGAGCGCCTGGCAAACCTCGGCAGACGCTGTCAGGATCCCTGCCAGCGCAAAACATGCTGGGACTAAGTTTTTCAGCGCCGGCTGGAGTTCGTAGTGCACAATAATTCTTATTTAGGACCCGAATCTTATCCTTCAGTAAAATTGGCGACGGTGACGCTCCTTCCTGCAAAACGAATGTTCTTGTATAGAAAAAAACCATATTTTTGTAAAATAAAAATTGGTTTACTTACACTTCCTTTTCCAAATCCAGAAATCGTCATTCGTTCTCCGGAAATTGGAGCTCTGTAAATTACATATATTGGCTCCACGCGCTCATTGAATTCAATTTTGTTTTTCACCTGTTAGTAAATTGAAAGTTATAATTATTAATTAATGTGAGCGTATAATTGTTGGCATTGAATAACAAATTGAATTTGACATTTACTTTTACTAGTGATATGTCATTATCCCTAGTTGTGAAGTTAAAGTTAGGGTGAATAATAACTCTATCAATAGAATTGATTGTCCCTCCGTATCCATTTAAGTAATTCGTCCCAGTAACAATTGACATTGTTTCAAAACTAAAATGTTAAAAATTAAAATTACTATTATTTTTATAAGCGTTTCGTATACATTTACCATTTTCATCGAATATCTTACCTTGAAGTAAAACAATGAGCAGCCGAAACGAGCCAATATTTAGAAACTATGGCTGCACCACAAAAAACTTGATTTTCGTTATTGCGAATGAAAGCCTGAAAATTTGATAGGATTTGTTGCATATTGCAAAAGTTTTTGCATACAATTTCAAATATTTTAAATATTTCAAATTTTCAAGTTTCTGCGAGATTTGTTTTACAATATCAAATTTCTAATATAATAATAAGTTACTTACATGATATAACACTGTTGTACTAAACTCATCATCCTCAAATTCAACACTGTTCCAAGATTGGACTAAAAGAATGATAAATGCAGTAAGTATTAAAGTTTAAATTAAAAGCAAAGTAATTTTATAAATTAATATAAATTAACTAATTTTTACCAGCATTTAAACTAATAACTAATAATAAAAATGCACTTAATTTCATGTTGACGTTACAGGAAGTGAGTAAAAGAAAAATAAACTCGGTCGGTTTTAGGTATTTTTATATAAATTTTATGCGGGAACAATCGCTTTATGATTAGCGTTTAAAATAATATTTATCAATAAATAGATTAATTACTGAAAATTAATAATTACGATTTTGAGGGAAATTCCCATTTCGATGACGTAGTTTATATTAGGTAATATTTCAATGCGAGAATTACAAAAATAATTTTTTGATCTATATGTTGCAAAATCGTTTAAAAGAATTAAAATGTTAATAGTTATTAAACAGCTTTGAGGTAAAAAGAGGTAAAAAAATGACTACTGTTTTCCGTGTCCTAAAACATAAAAATAATAATTTCTAAAGTATGCTTTTCGTTTATTAAAAAAATTTTTATAAAAAATATTTTAAATTTGAATCTCCCTCGCACAACTCCGCAAACTTGCGAAATGTTAATGGAAGTCACGCCTGACTTCACAATACTCGCTGCTTTAGATGCGCGCGAAAATTGAACGTATTCTATAAACAAATCGGCACATGAACCAATCATTACGATTATTGTTAAACATTAACATTTGCTTGATTAATGCATACAGACAAAACTCCAATTTCATTATTGTATCAAATAAAAATTTATCACTGCTGTTCTCAGAAAAAGATTTCTGCATTAAAAAATATCAATAAATTCCAGTGAACAAAGGCTTTTATGAAACAAATAATATTACACTTATTCATTTTTATAACGATTTTTAGGTTATAGATTTAGACTGCATTAAATCTCCTTTAATCTCGAACTGAACAATGTTTCGATTCATTGATGAAACAGATCGATCCTAGAAAAGATGCTAGGGAAATACTATCGTTATGACCAACCGAATCGATGCCGAAAAGTTTGTCCTCCGGAGTCGCCCTTAAAAATCTTTGAAACTTCCGCGTAAAATATACTCGACCGATAGATTAGCAGCGGTAAACGAGAAACGATCAGTAGATTTACAGCTGTTCACAACTGGAATGAAGGCTCTTTTTAACGTTCGAAAATGACTGCAGTTCTATACTAAAAGAGTAATGAAACTCTAGAATTTTATTAAAATAACGATGAAAATTGTTTACCTATCTTTAATATTAAAAATATTAAGAATTTCAAAAAATAATGAACGAAAATGTGAAGAAAAAGGCCAAATCGAGCTTACAAACAAATTTTATTAAAAAACATATTCTACAATAATTGTATTATATACTGCAATGATGTACGTAAGCCTTCCCTTTCAAATCGAGTCTCCCGTTTCCGGTGTCGTTGAAAGCAACCGGAGAAAATCTTTTTCCGACGTTCATTGAATACAATCGGTTGCGCCAACTAGTCTTTAAAATTCAATAAGATATAATGAAAACTGTCCTATTTACAATTTTTCAGTTTGTTTCGATAATTGAAGGTACAAAGTTACGGCTCGTAGAATGATTAAAATAAGTATAATATATATTTTCCTGGCTCTGGTTCATTAATATACATTTCTGAATTTATAAAGTATCAAATTGTTAAAAATTGCAAAATGCAGCAACTTTATAAAGTTGGCGATGAAATCTTTCTTCCAAACTGAATAATATCTTAAATCTTCTTTTACCTCAAGCCAAACACCTTAATCAAACAAATTTCATTGTAGTTTTTATCTTACAATCAGAATGTGTCATAACAATGTCAACGGCCTAATGACATCCGCTCTCGCCGGATGAATATCTTAAAACTGTCACAATTGAAACATTGTCATAAGCACGTCGCTTTATTTGCAACGTAAACTGCTGAAAGCAAGCAATTATCGCAACGTTATAGAAAACAGTATTATGTCTTCTCACTTGTGCCTGAAATTTATTTTGGATACAATAAACTGAGATTTTACAGCTTAAAAAATTTAATTGTAAATATATGCTTTTTTTTTAAATTAATTAAACTTGCACGATGGTAACGTATACTCCAAATGTGTTGTAACTACCACCACTAATAATTATTTGTTATGTTCTTATTTTTGCTGACAATTAACACTGGGACTACTTTGACATGCATACTGAGGCAAAGATTATTTGATATATAATATTAAAACTCATTTATAATGACTCGTATTAATTCTTACAAAGTTTAATTATACTTACATGAGTTTTACACTAATGAAGCTTAGATCATCGTAACGTAAAACTTTAATAATTTATAAATGACTTCGTAATAAAAGTAAATTAAAATTTGTGGTTGAATATTTTGAAGATAAAGAAATCAACTCACAATGGTGACTGAATGATTAAATCTACAAGCCATAAAAGGTAAAATTGCAAAGAAGTAAAAAATGCGGCAACACGTCGGAAAGACAATTCCGTAATTTGAAAGAGCTTTGTTTTAGTCAAAATATAATCTCACATTCTAGTTACAAAGTCTTCAAACATACACAAACATATTTGAATAAAAATAATTAACAAAATTTCATCCGGGGCTGATTATTAAAAAGTAGCACCTTACATTCTATTAAAAAAGGATTACATATATTTGACAGTGACATTCTTAACGAGGTGCACAAAAATATTAGTCATTCTTAAATTCTACGCGAAAGATTTTCGATAAATTAACAATATCAAAGTTAATAAAAATAAATGGCAATAAAAAAATTTCAGTTCTCAGTCTCCTCGGTGACGAACTTGAGTCCGGTCCCCTTAAGATTCCTCTCCATCCAGTCGTCGAACCTGCGGGACAGATCGTCGTTCATGTAGTGCCGCCAGTCGCCCACTTTGCCCTTGCGGATGAATTTCGTGTTCGGATCGTCCGACAGGACTTTCTTCTGGGCGATGACCTGCTCGTAATTCACGGAGGGATTCGCCGCCATTTTTTTGAAGGAGAGGTGATCGCTCAGCTGCAGTATCTCCTCGTCCGTCAGGTCTTTTTTCAGGAACTTTGCCGTTTTCCTTATTGCCGCTGCTTGATCCTGCGGAACGAAAATTTAACTGCTCATTTGTGAAGGAGAATTATATTGTCGCGATTAAAAATGAAGGTTTAAACTTTGTTTTTGCTTTTGTAATTGCAAGTTTTCATTGAAAGTTTGTCTTAAAATGTTTATTTTTTGACAGAAAGTAAGTCAAATTTTAATGTTCAAGTATTATTTTTGTTTAATAATTGTGTATTGACTAAAGCTACCAGTATAACAGTATAAAAATGACGTTTTTTCCCTGCGCCAATCTTTTAAGTACTAAAAAATATAAGATACCTTTTTCATTTCCTCATACGTAAAGAAAAGAACATTGTCTTGATGTCTTCTTTCCCAAAAAGGTAATACATGACTCCAAAAAGGTCCAGGCGGAGCTGAATAAGAAAGTATTTTTATTATATGGTATCGATTACGTCAGGCCCAAAAAAATCGTACCGTCTCCGTATGTAATTGGATCTGCTAAGCCGAATTTGACCTTAATTTTATTAGAATTTGGAGATATCTTAATCTTTGAGATAATTTTGCCAATATTTTTCTTTGAAATAAACCAGTTTAGATTCTAACCTGACGGAGCTAAAACTAAGGTCACATTCGGGCTCAGCAGATCGAAGTACACACAGTAATCCAGTCTATGGCACAGACGGACTCATTACTTTTTTCGGGCCTGCGTCTACTGCCATCGAAGAGTCAAAATTACAGAAACGTTGCAGTTACCGTTATCATTTAGCATTAACTCGGCGAATTCCTCGAAAGAGCAGCTCAAATCGTGAAACAGCCTGCAGTAGTGGTAAAAACTTACGCACATATCTTTTGGATTTCTTGCAATATAAATTATCTGCAAATAAGTTAAAACGAGTCAGCCGTTAATGTCTCCCTACAATGCGCGAATCATTTACTTTACGTAAACTACTTTCAATCGCGCGCTCAAGAACCTCGTAACCGGGGTATGTAAAGTCCATTAATTAATTTAAAGATATAAGTTCGGCCGAAGAAGTTAAATTATGCGGGAAAAGTCCGCGACGCGCCCAGAACACATCTCGGGCGCGAACGAGCGAGGATCAAGAAGTGAAAGCGTAATCGGAGGATAAGTGATACCTTTGGTTTCTTCTCGAGAAGTTGCTTTGGGAGTAAATCGAGCGGCAAGTGGCTTTTTATGTACCGCGGACTCGGCAGCTTCTCGACCGTCTCGACCGATTCGCCCAGCTTCGCGAACCACTCGACGAACGAGCCGTTGACCATCAGAGCCGACGATCTGAAATTTTACAGTTATCAAGCATTTTTTTATGTATATATAAAATGCCTGGATGATCCGCCGGCGATTTGCGAAGGGAAAATGAAGGCGCAATTTCTCTCTTACTCTAAAAGCGGACTCCGCAGGACGAAGTGGGTCTTGCGGGCCTCCTCGAAGTTCAGGTCGTTGCCAATTAGCCACGCCATCTCTTGGACCCAGTGGCTTCCTGTCGGTGAGAAATTAGAGGATGTCGGTTAGTTTTCAGCGAATAGTTTTCTATTTTTGTTTCGGAGGTTGCAATTTGTGCACCGAAGTTTTTATTGAATGCTTTTCACAATATTGCCGCTTGCTATTTTTAAACTCTGGAATATGGTAACAACCGCTTTTAAAGACGCGTCAATTTACTTTCTTTTTGAAATTATAATTTTTAATATAAGTTCAGACGTTTATTTGATGCTTTCAAATTAAAAATTATTAAAAACTTTATTGCAGTTGCGGTTGTAAAGTGAAAATATTCTTAAATTAAATCTACGAAGAAATGTACATTTATTACAGTTATTATATAAAGTAGAGTAAGTATGAACATACACTTTTCCCAATTTACAAGTTACTTCAGCTGCATAAATAATTTTCTAAATTAAATTAATGCTTTACCGGTAAAAAGGTAAAAAATTAAAAACATTTTCTCTCACTTTCATACAAACTTACAGACACAACTACCTTTCTTTCCCACCTCCGAAATCACATTCACCCCTTGCCAGCCCCCAAACAATCACTCAAGACAAATCACCAACTCATGCTATAGAGAACCCCCACCTGTTCTGGGATAGGACACGAGCCAGACGTCGCTGTCCCTGACCTCCAGGTCCCTGATCCTCGGCCCGATGAACACGTAGTGGGGCGGCAGCAGGCAGTTGCCGGGCTTCACCCTCAGGAAGCTGTACTTCACCCCGAACATGAGGTCGAGCTTGCGGCCAAGCGAGCCCTCGACCGTGCTGTAGGAGATGGCCATCGCCTCGATTTTCGATGCTAATGCCGCGGGGACACACGACGGAATGACCGCCTTCCCGGGCTGCATCTTTTCACTAACCGCCTTTCGCGCGTTTCTCCTTCTTTATTGCGCTCTCTCGCGCGGACGCGAGAGAGAGAGAGAGAGAGAGAGAGAGAGGTGAAGTGCACTTTCATCCGGTGCACGCACGCAGCTCGAGCGCGTACACGCATCATTATCATCGGGGGTCTGGATTTCGAGCGGGGCCCACTTTTTTCCTGGGCCACTTTCCGTTTCGTCGTCGCTGCGTCGCCGAGAGTTGGGACTGCAGGCGTTTCGGCGCGGACTTGCTTCGCCGCTGTAGCTTGGCGCTCGAGTTAACGGCTTTAAATATGTCGGTGTGCGCGGAGTTTTCTTTTTTTTTTGTTTTGTTAAGGAAGTCGTTATATCGTTTATTTAAGTGGAATAGGATCTGTAAAACGTAACGTGAACGTTAATTTGTGCATTGAAAATAATCATTCGCCAAAATTAGCTTCAAGGTAGCTTTAAGAAACGTTATCTTCAAATACTTAAGATTATCTCCATCTCAAATCGAACAGTATCAAAGCACCGAAGCCATCAATCTCCGCGCGAATTAAGTATGCTAATCTATTCGTAAAATAAGATTGACAATTTCTCCGGATCAGTTTCGCTCGGGGCAGATATATAGCCGAATCGGTTATCTTGCCCCTCTTCCCTCTCAATAGGAGCGAGAAGGCAGTCGGGTTTTTATCACCGAACAGGTAACATCTCCCCGGATGAGCTCTCCCTCTTTTCGTCCCTCCTACCGTGTGGAAGAACGTAGTAGGCCACTCATTGTTCCACGGCGTACGCCGTGGCTGCAACGACTCGAGCGCTTTGATGCTGCTCGATGATTTGAGACGATGGAATTAGCCTTAAGTATTTAAAGACAGCATTTCTTAAATTTACCTTGAAATTAATTTACGCGAATCATTATTTTTAATGCACGGATTAACGTTTGCATTGGTCTCGAAGGAAAACGTATAATTTTACGATCTATAACGAGGCGTTTTAAAAGTATATACCTCGAGATCGCGAGCGTATAAATGAAAACTAATTTTAGCTTCGACTTGTTCCTCGAGAAAGTTGAGAAAATGCAACTAAAGATGATTGAATAACGCCATTTATCTTTCGTATCTAAAGTACGTCTTGGCGTACCGTGAAATTCCGTTTCGTTCGCGAAAATATGGCGCTTTTCCGTGTTATTCGGTCAATTTTTTAATGAACGCACCAATTAAATATAGAATTTAATCATCGAGAAAAGCAATGAATATGCATCCAAATGAAATTATTAAAATAGCGTAAAAACTTATAATTAATTTCACCCAAATGGTTCGCGATTTTAATTTTGTTTGAAAAAAGCTAACACTATAAATAGAGCACTGATTATGTATATTTAAATTTCACTCGACGAAAGTGTAACGATATTAATTATCGATGACGGTTCCTGAAAAGTGTACGACGACTAAATAAAACAACTTCGACTTTACCAAGCGTCGTTGTAAAAAGAACTGGACCTTTTTTAATTAGTTCAATTTAAGAACTATTCGCTCCAATTACTTTATCATTCAAATGGAAATTTCTCAAACTTTATATTTGCTGCAGTTACTGCAGCAAATATAAAGTTATAATAAAAAAAAAGCTTTTATCGTTATTAATCAACCCGAACGATATTCCGATAACAATCAGGCACTTCAATTATTTCAATGTTAAGAATGATTGCAAGAGTAGAAAAAAAATGACTAATATAACTCGTGCAACAACTGTCATAATTACTGCAGTAATTGTGACCGTTTGATTAGGTGTCTTCACTTTATTGATTACGAGGAAAAGTTGACAGATTGCTTGGTTGTCTCGAATTATATAATATTCGCAAAGAATGCAGTGTACTTGATCGTCTAATGTACTTTATTGACTTCTTTGCTTTCACTATGATGTAATTACTGTAACTAGGCATTACCGGTAACATCGTTACATATTCTTTTACGTCATGGCGTTTACATTAGATATTCACATTTCTACATTTTTGCCTTTTCAGACGTAAATATTTGAAGATCGACAACTTTAACTTCTGATGCATTTTGCATAAAACCTGAAAAAAAGAGTATCGAGAATCATTCGTCACTTTCTTTTGAAAGAACGTCACACAAAAAGATACGTATTCGATTCTTTCTTGAAGACGTCATTATTTTATCCACGATAAAAAACTTCATAATTAAGTGCTAATGCAAATCTTGTGCGTAATTGAATTACGCAATCCAAATTCGTTGAAGTTCGAATATGAAGATTTCCAGAACATGTGACATTATAGTTTTTACTTTGAAAAAGTTCAAAAATAATATTTTTTTTTATAAAAAATAATTTTAATTCAGTAATTTTTTTGAACCACAAGGATTCGAATAATGAAATTCTGAATTATCATTAATAATGTATTTTTGCAAAAACTACACATTGCACAAGTTTTGTAAATGTTGATTACATTAAAAAATAATCCTGATAAGAAAGAATGTATACAATCATCATTTAAGTAATGAACATAAAAAATAATGATTAATGCATTCTTGATTGATAATACGACAAAGTTTTTGATTAATACTATTTATCATTAAATCTGAATTTTTGATCAACCTTTCTCGATCTTAAAAGTCTGTCTTTTTGTTTACAAATATAACAAATTGCTGAAAATCGGAAACACATAAATTTTACAATAAATCTGCTCTGCGTACATAAAAATCAAAAACCGCATCGTCTCTTCAAAAATCAAACACCTAAACTGAAAAAAGGCCGAAAACCACAAACAACAATCAATTCTTCCTCCGACCTCCCCAGACACTCTCCGACCCAAACGAAAGCAAAAGAAACCTCCTACTTCGAGAGATCCCAAAAGCCTTAACGGCATCCTGCCATCGTCACCTCGCGCGACTATCCTCATCCATTCCTCAGTATTCATCCGAGACCGGCGCCGCTCGAAAGTCCCGCTTGTTCCTCTAACGCTCCTCGCTCGCTCTCGGCTCTCGGCTCTCGTCTCGAGCCCGTGCAGTGCGCCCGATAAACGCTCCTCGTGGAAAGTGTAAACACGCTCGTCGCGAGTCCGTTAGGCTGCGCTCGGCGGCAATATCGGCGCGCGAACTTTCAGCGCGGAAGTTTCACTCCCGGGAGAAAGTGGAACCAGCTCTCGGTGCCCCCTTCCTCACTTTCCTCTCTCTCTCTCTCTCTCTCTCTCTCTCTGTGTTTGTGCAAGTCGGCTCGGCTGCGGGCCGCACAAATTGCATCCGAGTGTACGGAGGCGCGTCGGGGCCGGCGGGACCCTCGAAATTCCGAAACTTTCGATGCGATATCGAGGAGGCTAAGTATGGTGAGAGAACACACACACACACGCACTTATACAGTATATCTTACGAAATTACTTGCATGACGGCTTGCGCTTTTTTTCGCGGGGAGAGTTCGGACTCGTTTTGGCGCTTCTTCGCTGCACACCGTCGTCGTCGGTGGCTGTGTGCGCGAAGCAGGAAAAGTTCCGATGAAATCGAGCCTCGATCGGGGGAACGCGGAAATCGGGGCTGCGCATTTGGGCACTTTTCTGGTTGCAGGTTCTTCTCTCCGTATAGGCTGTACGTTACGCCGACCTCGTTGCTTTGTCTTGTGTATATGTATACATTTTCAGAATTTTTCAGATAATTTTCGGAGATTTCGTTAGGCGGAGAGTCCAATGCTTTAAGATGGTTTTCATCTATGGATTTATCCAGTTTAAGAGTAACATGAGGACGATACTTTGCAAATTGATCAACTCGATACACAGAAAGTATCGGTCTAGAGCCTTAAAGTCCTCGATCAAAAAGGTAAGAGTCTCTGAAGAATTTTCTGATTATAAAAGTCTGAAAAAGTCTGAAAGTGCATTGTCAAACTTTTTTGGAATATCATTCATTTGTAATTGTATCTATTTAAGCCCGGTGCGCGAGGAAGTTTTCGATTGACTCGTTTGAAAAACCGTATTCTCACAAAAAAAAACTGGTTTCCTACTAACGGTATTCCTTTGCATTAGATTAAAGCCTGTAATTTGGCTGGTTACGGATGCTATGAAAAGAATTCACGAAAACTGCCTTTAAATCATTTGACTTGCAAATGACTTGTAATTTACTACAGATCGGCTTATTTTTATTTTTATTTTTGTCCCGACAAAATACTATTTCAACATAGAGATACCGTTGTTAATTTCATAGCGTGATTTCATTTAATCTGTCTTTTTACGGCATTCATTTTCATTTGTTGTACTTCCTTATAAGATTTTTTACTTAAACGGAATGATGATAAAAATGTTTTTGTACGATTAAAATATTTAAATTGCGCGTTATAGTAAATTTAGACACCTTTTTTGAACGCGGAAAAGAGTAAAGTTCCAAAGTTGTTTACAAAGTTGTTTACATTTTATAAAAACATTTTTTTCCTTAATTTAATGCTTCTCTATTAAATCAATCGTAAAATTTATTAGATAAAATTCACTAAAACGTTACGTATAAAAATTAGATTTCTGTTATAAAATAAGTTCGTAAACAAACTTTTTTGCCTAAGAAAACTGTTATAATGTAATAAAATGGATATTTTATGAAAATTTAAATTAATTTTCACAATAATTTTATAAAATCAATTTTTAGTATATAATTTTAACGATTCAATTTATTACTTATAATATTTCATATTTGAAACAGTTATTTTATTTTACTTTTTAAAAAATTTGTAAGTATTATTTTTGACAGTAAAGTAACGGTAACTACATGGTAACGGTTTCTCATCAATCTCTGCGATATCGAAATCTGTTTTCTCAATGAACATTTTTGTGTAGCGTAATTAATCTCATATAAATTAGCTACGTGAAGCGATTAGTTCTGCGAATAGTTGTTTCACTGCTTATGTCCTTCTCATATCCATTTTTAGCAGAAATAAGTTTGATCTGCTCCTAGTCTCAGACTTATTTTTGATTTACTGTTTTTGATAAATAAGTATGGAACTCTGAATGGTAAGAGAGTGACAATTTAAGTGACCTTTTGTAATTCGTCTAAATTATTTTCTTGTTTATTGTCATTTAATTTTCTTGTAATTTGTAATCTTTTGTTGTAATTCTTAAGCGGCTTTTTCATTCACTCACTGGGTGGAGGTTTTTTATGCCATTTAATAAATTTACCACTTTTCGTTTTTTAAACAGGTAGTTTTAATTTAATTTAAATATATAAGTATCATTTTTATTAATTCTATAAATGTGAGTTCACCAAAGTAACTTATGATTTTATTATTTTAAAACTTTCCCATAAATAGATTGTTTAAATTACTTTTATTGAATACATTTTTTATTTCTTTTTTTTTATTTCAGAACCATTAGAAGCATTATAAAAGAGAATCAAAATTGCATTAAAATTGTTCAAAATTTACTTTTTTTTTGTATAAAACATCACTTCACGCACAAAGCTGTAACTTCTAGCACTGCTATATTACGTTTCAAATAAATCTTGTCCCAGAGTTTTTTCGAACGTAAGCGGTACATTTATTAACGAATTTTAGCCAGTTCCTAAGCTGATTTATATTATCCTGAATAATGTCTGATTTACAGTTAACTTTCGAATTAGTCATAAAAAGCTCAAGTAGATAATTAGCTTCTTTTTCTACGCACCCAAGACACCATCTGTCAACGTGTCGCGATCATTAATTTACTCAATTCATTTTTAAAATGCCCGCGCTAAACTCCAGCACCACCGCTGTCACGTGACCGCGTTTAAATGTCGCGCATGACCACGTGACTCGTCGATCCAGCTCACACCCACGCGACCCGCTGCCACTGCCAGCTGTTTTGTGCCTGTCAATTTTTCCTCTCCCTCGCACTCTCGTTTAACCACCCGCCCACTCGTCGAGTTTGTACGCGTATATTTGACGATGCTTCTGTCACCCTTTCACGACGCTACTCTTCTGCGTGCACCCTCGATTTTTTTTCGTTTATCCGAGGGGTTGTCGTTTTTACGCCTGGTGCGCAAACAAACCCCTTCACTTTACGAGCCCGTTGTAAACAAAGAAAAAAGACGGAGAAAGAGAGACGAAAAACGCGAGGGTCTCCTCTGCAATGCGGCCCTCGAAATCGCGATAATTTTTAATGACAAAAACGAAATTAAGATATTTCTTAATTAGCTCATTAAAAAAACAGTTTGCATAAAACGGTGTAAAATAATATCGACAAAAGTCGTAAAAAAGCAACGTATTTCAAAATTAACGAGCGTCGAATTGTAGAGGCGCCCTAATGTTCAAACGCCAGAGTTGGTAGACGTAGTCACTGTGCTCTCTCGCACACAGGCACAGAGACCCATCCGCATTTGCGAAAGGAGCGCTCTAAGCTCGTGCGTCTAGCCTGGACGGTGCGAGAGCGGAGGAAGAGCGAAATCTTCAGTTACCGTCGGTTCGCGCTGCGCTTCTCCTCGTCCGACTCGGCTGCTCCCGCGGGCGGCGGGCCTGAGGCGCTTCACTGCAGCCGAACCTCAAAATTAACAACACGCAGAACCAAGTCTCCTCTCTCTCTCTCTCTCTCTCTCACGTCCACGAAGCGTCAACGTCCTTCTCCCCTTTGTCAGAGAGCAAATATCGCGAGCATCGAAGTGTGTGCGTGCACGGAATCAGCAGCCAGCAGCCAGCAGCGGCGGCGGCGGCGGCGACAGCATCGTCAGCGACATGTCCCGAGCACGATTAGCCTAAGGGAAAGAGCCTCGACGGAGAAGTCGAGGCAAGGACGGGTCACAAGCGCGCGAATGGAGCTGCGGCTGCGCCTTTGAAGGTTAGAATCCCCCGAAGCCGCGGAGAGGAGAGATTGACGGATATACTCCTGTGTATGCACCTCCCGCGTTGTGTGTGGCTTTCGTTCTAATAATAAAACGTGTGCCGCGCGACACACGCCGCTCTCTCGGAATACATGCATTTCTCGGCGGCGGAAAACTCGCGGCGCACGTCGTTGTTTGTCCCTCCCCCCTCCCCGCCTTCGAGAGCCGAGTAGGAATTATATTTTGCTAAGCAATACACGAGAGATTTCGTAGTCGCGACGTTTCCGCCCGTGGAACACGGCGGCGGCGGCGGCGTCGTCGACGACGCGTCTCATTATCGCCGAGGGACCGACAAAGGAGAGTTTCACAAGTCGGTTATCGGACCGTACGGAAGGCCCCGCGAGCGCGCGGATAGACCAAGTGGCAATCGTCGATCGGAGTGCAGTGCAGTGCAGGCGCGAGTTTTCGGTAGAGAGGGAAAAGGAGCCCCCTCGCTGCACGTTGGCTCTTCGCGATTTTTCACTTTGCCTCTTCTGCTGGCGAGGTCAGTGTCCGGATTAATTGTGTGCCGCGCGATACGAATAAAAATATACTACCTGGGCTCTGGGTTGAAGATTCATCGGCTATCCGGCGCTGAGGTATTATATTGATTTACGGTTAAACGCATTACTCGCGTCGACTGCCCGGCCGTTCGTCCTATTCAGGCTACAAACTGAATGGGACTGATGGGTATTCAGTCTATTGATACTTATTTTAAGTGGCTCTCTCGATGAATCTAACAATGTTGTACAGCTTTTCTCGGTTAACAGTCTACTTTATTGTTAACGTTATATAGACTCCATATGCTTATCCGACGGAGCTTGGGTTTTTTTCAAAGGATCTTTCGAGTGGCTGATAAATCAATATATTTATAGTCTTATAACTATTGTACAGTGTACATTTGCTGCTTTGATAAATTACAGTTGCAGTCTCTTCATTATATTCTTTGAAAGAACCATGCGAACGTGATAAAGAGACAAGTACATACTATGAATGTTCTCATTGTTTCTACGATAATTTTTAAGTCTCACCCCAAAAGATTCAACTGCAATTTCCTTATCTGTGCGTTAGACTACACCGTACCTACACGTTTATGAGGTCGCTGATTCCGAATCCGGGGTCGGTTTCACCTTTAAGCACGCCGTAAAATCGGTTTTGATCTTTAAGAGTTTTGAGATATGCTTGTTATCAAGATCAAAGAACACTTTTGAGCGATTTCGCGGTCGTGTAGTGCCTGCCATAATCTTTGAATTAGCTGCTGTTAATTTTTTTCGGGAAAATATTGACTTAATAAAATTTTTAACTCAATTCGTATCTGCGAATTATTTGGACTCGTATTTTATTTTTTGAACTAATATACGTCGAAGAAGAAAATCGCATTGGTGAAGTTCAAAAGTCAATTTAAAGGTTACGGCAGGTTCTGTACAGTCACGAGACAAATCACTAAAAAGTATTTTTTCGCCTTGAAAATAAGGGTATTTTAAAATTTATAAAGATTAGAACATCCGAGAATTCAGACCAGATGGGATGAATCGATCGCGGATTCGGAATCAACGATCTGAAAGCGTATATGGGATATGACGGCATAGTCTGATGCACAAACCACTTTTTTGTGGGGCTGTGGAATCATTGTATTACAAAGCTGATTGTTTTTTTAGCAAGTGCTAAACAATACTGCACTTTTAAGGCAGTTTTAATGTTACCATTAACACTCGATAACTTTGAATATTAACTTCTGGAATTAAAAATTCTTTGAATTGATAATTGAAAATTCCTAAATCTGCATATCTGAGCTATCAGACTGTTATGTCACGCCATAAACAAACTTGTTTGATTAAAATTTTATTCGTGTATTTATTTTGGTAATATAGTGATTAAAAAATCCATAAATAATGTTTACAATTCTCTTGTTGCAGATTTTAGTCACACATTTATTATTACACAAAAGAATTTTGATATACAATTTGTATTCAGTCTTATAGGGCTTTACGTTATATTTCAACATTATATATATATATATGTATACTTTCCTACTGACATTTTCCGATTTCAATTTAAAGTAGATTAAAACTTTCTAAAACTTCCTTGATGCAAGGTGTAATAAATTTGGATACTCAATTGCCTCAATGTCAAGAAAGCTACTAACTGGTTTTGTACTATGCTTTTTTCAAAGTAAACCATCGCTGATTCTCAAATCTATGTGCATCTGTTCTTACCTCAAAAATATTTTATCGTATATTTGAATATATTATAAAATTAATGTTCTCTCTACTCTTTAAGTGTTGCTGTCATCTTGCCCGCACGGTTTATTGTTGATCTTAATAATCCTGCCTTATCTCTGTATGATTGACGAAGTGAAATCCTTAGTTTAAAACCTTTTTCCTCATTTTAGGTGAAACGGCAAGGATTTTATTTGCAAAGGTTCTCAAGGTTGCCCGATTGCATCCATTGTCCAATCCACCAATTTCAAATAACGGCGCGACGATAATGGCAGAACAAAACCGAAATGAGCAAAATGTATGTAGAATTAGAATTATCAGAAAATTTCTCTAAGGATTCCACTACATCAATTAAGGCTATATAAAAATACAAAAATTAACTACCAAAAATAAGGATGGAAAACGATCAGTAAGCCTTTTTTAAATTAAATTTGAAAAAGCGTGAGATATCGTCGATAAAGTATTCAAAAGAAGCTGCAAACAATCGTTCGAAGCCTTCGGCTCGTAAAGCACTTGACTGCTTTTTCCTCGAAAAATCAAGACTCCTGAAAGCGTTGCAAATCCAAAACTCGTAAAATTACAATGGAAACGGCGAATCGATCGCCTCTCATTACAAAAACGCCCCGCATATCTCTCAACACCTCCGCCGAGAAGCGAACAAAGCACTCTTTCAAAAAAGAATCCCGAGCGGCTCAATCGTCGAAAATCCTCGCTCGAAGCGTTTCAATCGTCGGCTTATCAACGGCCAGCTTCAATTTCGCCGCCGCCTTTGTCCCGCTCTCTCTCTCTCTCTCTCTCTCTCGTATATGCGCGCACGATATACGTACTCGCGCGTAACGTGCGTCGCGCAGAGCCGCATCAGGGTCAAGTCCCTTAATCGGAACTCGGAAGCGGAGAGCCGCGACGGCGGCGGCGGAGATCAGTCCGTCGTTCGATCTCTCAGCAGCCAGACGTCCGAATGCATTCGCGCTATTATCACAACAGCATCAGCGTCAGTGTCGTTCTCTTTATCCGCTCCCTGTCCGCCCCCTCTGTGCCTGTCCGTTTGCCTAAATGTGCGCCGCGCGAAGGTGAGTCACGCTCGCACCTGATTCGTGATTCAGAACCCCCGGGGGGAAAGATATATTAATTTTATCGTTCGGTGCGCGCGGTCCAGCGAAAGGGACAGCTGTTGGCTGTGCGTAGCTTCTCGAATAATTGCAGGAGAGACCTCCTGGATCGCTTCTTCGTCGGCTCGACGTGAGTGCTCGAGCTCTCCGCGTCAAGTTCGCCGATGAAACGGACTCGAGTTTGCATTCGAGACGGGTGAATCATTTCATTGATAAACCCGTTGTGACAGTTTTAATAAACCGACTCGCGCGCGCACGCGCTCTCCTGCGCGGGAGAAATGCGCGGAGAGAGAGAGAGGGGCAGCTTTGATTTTCGGGTTGACAAACAAATTTTTGTCACGAGTTCGTTAGGCGTGAGATTTGTTGTCGGGCGCAGCCGTGAGATTTCAGTCGATTTCTTGTTTACTTGGTGTTTAGGTTTTTTGCGGTGCAGTTGCACGTGATTAATCTCAATTTCTTCTCCGAGTCGACTTTGACAGCTGTTTCGTAATAACGCGGCGGATCGTTTAAGCACGTATTTTTTTTTTTTTTTTTTTTTTTCAAAGATTAATTTCCTCCTGAATACCTCTGGTGTAGATGAAACGCAGCCGTGAATTACTTGGGAAAAATTACATAATTTTTTTGCATACGTCATTTTCTTTTGTATATTGTAGAAAAAAGCTACTTTTTCTTTATAAACTTTAATAAGGCATATATTTGTTTTGCTCCTTTTGAATTTTCGTAAAATCTCATAAGCAAATTGATTACTCAT
Organism: Ormyrus pomaceus; assembly: GCA_900474385.1. Classification (NCBI taxonomy): domain Eukaryota; kingdom Metazoa; phylum Arthropoda; class Insecta; order Hymenoptera; family Ormyridae; genus Ormyrus; species Ormyrus pomaceus. Next base: position 35,988 of record UCOM01000994.1, read on the forward strand.
ATTATAAATTCTGCCACAGAATAGAATTTCAAATTGAAAAAGATTTCTTTGTTTTTTAAACACTTTACGCGTTTTACAAATAAAATGTGCGTAAACCCGGTAGGCGATCCGTACGCGTAAATCATTTTAATATTTCGTTAAAAAGTTGAGGCTAAACTATCTATAAATCAACGCTGCGAAGTGAAGGTATATAATCGTTTTATTTTAACTAACAGAATTGCGCGTCGACGCGCATCTAAAAATTATTTTTGAACGGTTTCGAAGTAGCTTTGAAGTTCGTCTTTATTCGCTTACTATTTATATATTTCTTGTTTCAATTAAAGTTGCAAAGACGAGGCGTGTTTTATTATTTTTCTATCGTATGTTTGATCGACAGAAATATGTGTGAGTTTCGAAATTTCAGATTTAATTTTGGAACAAAGAAAGAAACTTGTATATATATGCATTCTTCAAATATTATGCTCAGAAGAAGGCTGTTATTTAGTTTGCAAGAATGTAAAATTCTTGTTGGTCGAAAGTTATACATCTTGCTTCTTCGCGTCTGACAGAAACATTCAAATCTTTAGAAAAATTTGATTTATTATCTTCCTCGTCGTTTCCAAAGTCAAAATAATCACAAAAGAAGTGTTTTAAATAAAGATGGGTTTTAAGTTTGTCTGTAATTTATTTCTATTAGAAATTCAATATCAATTCAGTATTTGAGCCTGTGTAATTTTCTGATGTACCTCATTATTACCGAAATGACTAATTGTGCAATCATTTTATTGTTTTCGTAATATTTTCATAACCATCCCCTTTTAAGCATTTTACTCTATAATTTTATATTAATTTTTAAGTCAACTCTAACAAATTATAATATATTAAATCATAATTAACAATCGTATTTATTATTATTATCAGTTTTATGAACAATTATAAAGGCTATATTATTTTACAATTTTATTAAACAATTGCAATTTTATATTACTGATTTTCTCCTATGTATTTAATAAACATTTTACAAGCATTTTTGTAAAAGAATTTTTGTAAAAAAATTCCCCTCGTTTCCTTCTATTGCGAATATGTTATAAGTGTCTAGAATTGCGGAGTTATATTATACCCGAGTCCTCCCTGGTAGAAACTTTCCCAAAACCAATGCCATATCACCATCACTCTCAGTCCTGCCCACTTCCAAGACCCAGCTTGAATGAGCAACCCTAAGAGGTTTTCCTTGCATCGGTAGTCGTACTTCTCAAGCGATCGGTAACAGAAGAATTATACGTTTACCACCTCCAGGACCATAGAATCTCAATCCTGGCGTCGTTTCTAAAACAAAACCACTGCCCCGCTCATTAAAAAATTCTCAAAACTCTCTCTCCTCTGTCCCCCCAGAGAGAAGCCGCCACGAGGAGAGCTTGCTGGCGCTGGACGACAATGTGGATAAGCAGTCGGGAGGCGAGCAATTCCATGGACCAGCTGTTCAACGACCTAATCCAGGAGTGCAAGCACGCCGCGCCGGGCGCGCGGCTCTGCTACCTCCTGCGCAGCCGCCTCGAGAAGTGCAAGCCCGAGGTCCGCAAGGAGCTCGTCGGCAGGACGAAGGACGGCTGCGCCCCGCTCTTCATCGCCTGCAAGCGGGGCAACGTCGAGGTCGTCGACTACCTGATCAAGGTCTGCCACGCGGACATCGAGCAGCGGGGATTGTACGAGGTGCCGGACGAGAGGTCGGTGCACTGCGTGACGCCGTTGTGGTGCGCGGCGGTGTCCGGGAAGCTGCCCGTGCTCAAGTGTCTGATATCGCACGGAGCCAAGGTCAACGCGGTGTCCGACTCCGGATCCACGCCGGTCAGGTCCGCCTGCTTCATGACTCATCTCGGTGAGTGGGCAAGCAGCGACGCGCTTTCTTTGTGCAGACTGCGCGTGACGCGCGGGAGAAGTAATATGTGGCGCTTGCTTTTCGTCGGCTTTTCTTTTGGGGATATTCAGGCGACGAGGTTTATTCGCCGCTTGCGCACGCGCTGGTATTGGCATTCTGAGAAAATGTATGGGAAATAATAACCAAAACGGGAGCTGCGCGGAACAACGGAGTGACGGCTGAATGGATTGCGTGCGTTCGTTAATTTGAGCTCGGAGTATATTGCAAACTCGTATATATTTTAAGACGTCGATGCGCAATTTTCCTTGAGAGGGAATGCCGTTTGATTGAGGTAGTGTCCGAAGGTGTTGTCATTGATTTAAACATTTTTGTTTTGTTAATTTAGCTTTTGATAAGAGGGCAAAACTTTTTGAAAAATGCTTAAATCAAATTGAGAATTGTCTATTTATAAGTTCACATTTTGTCAATGAGTCATATGAGTGCGACAATTCGAATTTCATTACTTTGTTTCGAAATGAAATTGATTTATTTTAATTTTTCAAAGAATTAATTGCTAATTACATATAATTTATTAACGTTACATTAAAAGATTATCTTTTTTGATCAATGCTTCTTTATCCTAAATCCGATTTGGCAAACGCACAGTACCACGTTATAGTTTAATTATTTCAAGCATTCAGAATAAAATCGATCTAGAGCAATCCTTGGCTCAAGTGATTATTAAGGTATTGGTTTGTTTACTTCAAGCTAAACGCTGAACTTTACTTCCCAAGACAAGAAGGCTGCTCGAAGGCGCGGGATCCAAATTTATCAATCCGAAATTTTCGAAGACATTTCAATAAAAATGTTTGCCGGATTTTTCGGTGGCGAGAATCGATCTCTTTTTTAAATCTACCTCTGATCGCCGTATAAACACAACACAAAGCTGACAGATAAAAAGTAGCGCTATCATCAGCTTAAGAGATTATCTGATTTATACTGAATAATCATAATTCTTTATATAACCAAACATCTGAATGTTTTTTTAATTGACATTGATAAATCGCGCCTCTACTTACGCCAAGATTTTTGTGCCAAGGCAGGTCTAGGTCAACGTTTGAATGCCAATGTTATTGTGCTCCTCTCGTGTCGTAACAGCCTCTTTTCTTTTTAAGTAATACAATGCTAAATTCCCGATCGATAACGAATCCCTATTCTTGTTTCAGACATAGTTTCTTATCTGGTGGAGAACGGAGCAGACATCCTGAAGACGAACTACAACGGCGGCACTTGTTTGATTAACTCAGTACAAAGCATCGAGCTCTGCACCTTCCTCCTTGAACACGGAGCGGACGTGAATGCCACGGACATACAGAATAAGACTGCCCTCCACTACGCGATTCAGGAGCACAGATTCGAGACGACGAAGCTGCTCCTGGACTACGACGCTAATCCCTTCCTCAAGTCCCGATACACCGATGATGCCCTGCAGACTGCGTGCCTCAAGGGCGCCACGCAAATTTTTGATTACCTGAGTAAGGATCATTTGACTGTAAATCGGGATCTACTGGGCGGGTGAAAATAGTTTGATTGTTAGTAAACTGTGCGAAGGAATCGATTGGTGTTTTAGAAACATATGGAATTGTGTTTTTAAGTATTGTGCGGCTCAGCGGTCGTATTTCATAAACATATTAACAAAAGTAAAAGTAAGATCAACAAAGCCGTCATTTTACTTCTTATCACACTTGCATTCAAAATACTAAATTTAAAATTTTAATTCAAGAGTAAGTACAGGCGGTTTACTTTGTGTACTTTAAGCTTGCATATTTATGGTTAGCACTCTTTTGAATTGCTTTAAAATGTAAAGATAGCAGCATTAATGCATATTATTACACTTTTCAGAAACACCTCATGAAATTTAAAAAATGAACTAGGAAGTCATTTCTATTTCAAGAATTGTAAATAAACTTTTAAAACTACAATATATTCTTTAAAAAAGAGAATAGTTGAAGAAAGTTGGTTTCAACAGCTATACAAAATTCTTTTATAATTCTATTATTTGATTCCCGATTGCAGACTTCCATTCTAATACAGACCCCCAATAAAGTACTTTAGATCAAATTAAAATACCCATCTATTTACGAAACGCTTTTTCAAATCGAAACCCTCGACCTTTTCAGTCGAAAAGGTGAGTTATTCGCCAGAGCGACTGGCGGATGCGCATGAGCTCATCGGCTCGACGTTCTTCGACGAGCACAGCGACACGCAGACAGCCCTCAAGTACTGGCAGACGGCCCTGGCAATTCGCAACAGCAATGAGGAGAACGGCGCGCCGCTGCCGAAGAGGCCGGTGTATCCCAAGAGGGACAGCTTCAGGTACGTGACGGAATTCACGACCCTCGAGGAGCTCAACGCCATCATGCTCGACCTCGACGCGATACGCATTCAGTGTCTCCTCATCTGCGAGAGGATTCTTGGACCCTACCACAAGGACACTCTCTTCAGGCTAATGTACAGAGGTGCATCGTACGCCGACGCCTTACGGTACGCTGGAATTTTTCATTTAGGCGCCACTTCGGAAAGGCAATTTATGGAAGAAGGCTTTAAGAGTTAACCAAGTGGGATTGCATTATTTTCAAAAATGCGAAGACTGCATTATTAAAGATAGACAATCTTGGGAAAATACAGATTACTTGCAATTAAAGTCGATATTACTGCACGCTATTGAAAAATTAATGTTGTAATTTTGAAAAAGATTGAGCGCGACATAAAAGTTGCAAAATTATGGTCATTTGAAATAGTAGCTAATTGCATTCTTTTCTGACAATTTTGATGAATATTTATCACTTGCTCCTTTGTTTGTCTAAGGCACGTGTTTTTGAGCAGTATTTAGAATTCTTCAATTGACTATGAATCACGTCTAAATGGCAATTTTCATGAATTTCAACGAAGTTAAATAAAGTTGCATAACATTTTTACTACCAAATAAAGTCAAACTAACTCGGCAATCATTTTTAGGTATCAGTATTGTATAGATCTGTGGAGACGGGCTTTGGAAATTCGAGTGGAGAAGGATTCCGTAAGTGTTTCCGTTTTTTACTTACAATGAATAAACATTTTATGCATTAACATACTTTTTGTAGTAGCTTGTTTTATTAATTCTTTTTTTGGACAAAATTAGAACAATTAAAAAAGTAATTACTTTTTGCATTCATTTCTTTCTGTTAATAAACGTTTTATTTGCATTAAGTTTTAAATATTCAATGAAAAAAATATACTTTCAAGTAAAGGTTAAATTAATGCAATAAAAATTGTTTTCTTCTCTAAAGTGGTTATTTCTCTTTTCAGATTTTGTATAGTGATACTTGCTTCACTGCACAAGCTCTCGTTCGGCTTATGGTCGACTTAAATGAGAAAACGATAGAATTAGACCACAACCGAGAGAAAGAAGAACCGAGATTTTGCGACGTTGTAGCAATATTCAAACTGCTCACCGACCATCTCGTTGAAGCTAGACAATTGCTTGAGGTATAGAAGTGCCGCATTATAAAAGTCAACTTATATACTAATTTTCACTTCGAAAATACCTTTAAATTGCAAATTATTTTTGAAACCTGAAAAACAAAAAAAAATTAAACTAGTCGATTAATTTAAAGATGATTTTAAATGTTTTCCTTATTTAAAAAAAAATTGATTAATATAAATTTCTAATATTTATTTGTCTGAAATTTCTTATTTTATAATATCAATATTTTCATTTCAAGTATCGTCCCGTGCATAAAAGGCAACGAGAGAGTTATGATCGGATTTTAAAGTGCGTCACGCACTTGATATATTTACTCGTCGAATCGGCAAAAACAAATGAGGAGAAAATGGAAATGAAACACTTGGTGCACGATTTAGTAAGGCAAAATCCGAGATCGTCATCGACAGAAGATACTCTACTGCATCTTTGTGTATCAAGTTTAAATACAATTAATTCAAGTTATTTCACTGCTGATGATGTTCAAGTAAGTTATTTTGAAGATAAGGTAAATTTACTTATCATTAAAGATTTCTATAAAATTAGGATCATTAATAAAAGTAAATATTAAAATGTTATAAAAATATTTTTTCTTAATCAGAGTGCTAAACTTTTGTAAATTAAATGCTGTTTTTAAACTAATTTTAAAAAAAAAATGATTATGAAACAGTTGTTAGAACTTTTTTGATTATTTTTGTATGAATTTGTTTTTCATTACTATTTATATTGTAGATAATAATCCAACAATTGCAAAAATATCGTTATTCTAAAATAAGCAGCTTTTTTTTAAAAAAATTTAACTTGTAATTAAAAGAACAAGATAATTATTTAAAACAGTTTATGAAAACTTTCATTAATATGTTGGGAGATTCTTCAACCTCTGCATGACTTTAACGAAACATTAAAACAAACATTTTGTATGCTTTCGCATGATGTCGCAGTATTTGCACAAACTAAAAAACATTTTTTATCAACTATTTCATCATACGGACAAATTCTTGGAAGTGATTTTTAATAGGCACTTTTACGCTTTTTTCTACAAAATTATTTAACGTTAATTTTAAAAATTACTTACTTCCGCATATTTGATGACAGTTTCTTTTTATTTAACTGCTAATCACTGCAAATACAAATATTTAATTACATTACACACAATTTTAATTTCAGAATATATTCCCTCATTTGGAAGTTGTAAAACTGCTTTTGGAATGTGGCGCCCCTGTAAACGCCCGAAATGAATCTCGATCTACACCTTTACATGTAGCAAGCAATGTTTATAATTTCCAAAATCCGGTAAGTTAGAATCATAATTAAGTCTGATTATTAAAAATTCTTTAAATTAATAAATGTCGGTTTTTACTATCTAATCTATTTTACAGCTGATCAAATTACTGTTAGACTACGGAGCACATTTAGATACGCCAAATAAGGCCGGCGATACACCAGCTCGATTAATATCTTTGAACTCTGTCAACAATATTAATCTTGTAAATTATACAACTCTTCAGTGCCATGCCGCTCAAGCTATCTGCAAGTATGGTCTCAAACTTAAATGCACGGAACTGCCTGCGACACTACATCACTTTCTCGAATACCATCGGGAATAATCATTAAATCTTTATACAAATGTTTTAGCTTTGTTATAATGGCATTTTCCAAATTCAAGTTTTTAGCGTGCTATTGTGTCGAAACAATTAGCAATATTTGGTTGTTGATAAAGATTGTTTTTTTTTTACCATTGTAAATTCAAGTTGAAAATCTATCTTCTTTTACGCTAAAAGAACGAATGATAAAGAACAAATGTACGAGAAAATGCGATGGAAATGTGTAAAATAAGTAGTCCAGGTGAGTTATAATGATTATAAAACAGCCTCCAAATAGAAACAATGTAATTTTAGTCTAGATATGAAATAAAATTGATACTGCAGGCAAAGGATTACACTGAAATTACAGGGCTCTGTTTTAAAAAAAAATGAAAACTATATCAATTTATTTATTTCCGTAGAGTTTGACATTTAAACTTAACTCACTTGGACTAAACAAACAATGCAAGGGGCAGAAAATTGTACATTTATCTTTAATTAAAAGAAAGGCTGCCGAATGTCGTAGAGCTTTTGATGAGATCTACACAAGTGATAACTAGTTAAATATATTAAATATATGAATGTCTTGTAACTTGTTAAAGTGAATGCGTTTCTTAGGCGCGAATGAGCGAAAATGCGAAAATGAAATAATAATGCCATGACACCAGCGAGATTACTTCTCATTGATGCTTCGCACACTTCCATGAAAAGTAATTTCTAGTGCGTTTTACAATACAATAACATCGTTTTTAGCTATTAATATAATAACTGTTACTACAATAATAACATAATAATAATAAAAAGAATATCGTATAGCATATCTAATGAATCTTCACTTTTCAAATAATGTATATGTCATACAAGCATTGTCGTTTTTTCTAAACGGTCGTATAATGTAATATATATACATACGCACGCGATCCTTCCTACATATATATACATATATATGATTAAAATTACTTAAGTTGTTACAGGCCAAACTATATGATAATCATTTTCGTGATTAAATTAAAAATTGTTTCAATAAGACATTTCGCTTATAAATTACAAATTATCATTTATTTCTATTATGCACATTAAAATTGAATCAACATTTTTTATTTATCTTTATTATTTAGCAAATCTGCTTTAAAATTTCAAAGTTTTAACATCAGTTATTAAAAATGTTTTATCGAAAAGTTTATTTATTACTTATTACAAAAAAATTATAAGATATTGATGCTTGTTTCTGCTTCCAAAATATTTCATCTCTAATTGAAAATGTATATTTTAGAAAATTTTAAGATAAATATTCAAGTATAAGAACTTTCTCTGGAAATTCGTATTTTAAAAAATAAAGAGATGTGTCATAACTTAATCTTGAATTTTTTTAATTACAAATTTTCCTAACATATATTTATTACAAACACTCAAAATCTATTTATTGTAAGATTAAAAACGTTTTACTAGCAATTAATAATTTTAAAACCCACAAAAAATAATTCATGCTTTTTATGAAAACGCTTACTCTCAATAATAATTTTACAACGTAAAAATCACATTTTATTGCAAGCTTAAAATATAAAACGTACAAAAGAAGCCTAAAAATATTGCAACGTTACTGCTCATTGAATCGGCGCTACTTTTGGAGTAGGCGTCGACTACGTGTATTTTCCACCCCATATTAGCGTGGGTAAACGAATTATAATACACAATATCAGGCCACGTAGAATTCGGTGTTACTTCTAAAATTCCGGCATCTCCTAAAAGTTGAAGAAATTTGATGACTACTAGTTAACATGAAATGAAATACTTAACTTATTTGTTATTTGTTATTTAATCACTGAATTAGCTTGTTCCGAAAATGTCTATCAATGTTATTGGTATCGATGCAAAAAAAAAAATCATACTACTAACCTGGTTCGCAAGAATGAATTAACGTCCTGTTAAATTTCTTGAAGGAGGGGAAATCGTCGTCAAGCCTTCTATCACGATTATTATGTTTACTCAAACAAAGAGGTCCAACTGAAAATATAACAATAATTTTTCAAAATTCATTCCACTTTAGTCGTACAAAAAATCTTCATCAGACCAGATTTGAAGCTCGTTCGTAAATCTGAATTTCGAAAACTCACCGGCAGTCGGTCGAGGCCTTCCTCTCCTCGTGAACTCAACGCCAGCGAGAACTCGAACGCGGCTCTGAGCCACGTCGCTGAGCCGGTCGTAGCCGCCGTGCGGCTCGTCGGTGATTATCAGTGGGTGATAGAGGTTCGGACTGTGAGGATTGTTGCCCCCGAAGACGCGGAAATTGTAGGTAAGACCGCGTCGTAGGTACAGTTCCGGCACCAGCTGGCCGTTGATGTACCAAGCGAGGCCGTTCGTTGTTTGGCCTAAGATGAAATGTGATTTTATGTTTGTGTAAGAGACATTTCATTTTTTACCAAGGTTTGAAGAAGTTTAAATGTCATGTTATGCAAATTCTTTACGAAATGTCATGTTGTGTTATTGGAAAAGGAGAAATACACGTTTATTACATATTTTCCATTACTTATCGATTTTTTTTTTTTTTTTTGTTAATTGTCAATTTGTACGTTTTAGTTTTTTCTACGCTGAATAAAATTAGCTTTTCAATTCAACTCCTTCGGTGAAGATTACAAGCACTGAATAAATTACCAGTAATAGCTTGATAGCCTCTTTTTCCACCAGACGGTCCTATACTTGCTTTAAAAGTCCTGATACTTCTGTCAAATATTTCTTCCTTCTCCCATGGTTCCCTGCAATAAACCAAACAACAAGTACAGTTTTAACACATTCAGAATTTATATAACTTTTGAAAATATTTGAAAATTTTCGGGAAGAATGGCTGACCTGAGTTTGGCGTCGTTGGCCGTGAAATCCATGCAGGTATTTTCAGGCTCCGAGCGTCCTAATTCAAGCTTTAAATTACTCTTTGGATAAATATCATGGAAGTTGGGCTCGTGATTCTCGTCCAGTCTTCCAAGCGCCCAGATTACATACACCGGCTTGTCCGTAGGATAGTCTTTGTCTCCTGAGTCAGCTGTTAAATGGTATATTTAAAATGTTCACATAAGATTGAAATTCGACTATTTATATTTTATAGTAGAAGACTCACAAGAAATCAGTGTTCTCCTATACGTGACAACGGTTATTCCATTCTCTCTCGAAGAGGTATAAAGTTGATTGCTGTCTAAGCCGCCTACAAGCTCATCCTTACATACACCTTTGTACTGACCAAGTACTTTTGCGCACTACAAGCGAATGCAGAAATTAATTTGAAATTTTCCACTGGTCCATTATTAAAAAAAGAAAAAACAAAATAGGCCACTTACCGGTGCTTTAGCCGTAATATTGTAGTCGTTAGCGTACCCTCTGGCACCATCCATGTACGCGATGGTCACGTCAGCACCTTCCATTTGACTTTTCTCCTGCGAGCCAGAGAGACCGAACGCCATGTACTCGGTTTCCGCTGCGATAAAGATACAAAATTAACTTCATAACGTTAAGCGAGCTTTTCTTCGTTTAGGAAGTGGGTTTAAAGAAGTCTTATTTTAAAGACGAAATCAATATAGTTTCTTACGTTATTAGTAGAGTTCTGATAAAATAAAATGGGAGAGAAGTGTCTAAATATACAAGGCTTCATCAATACTTACAGACTTGACCCGCAAGTTGGATTGTTATTTGAGGTCCGAAAATTTCCCACCCTATTTGAAATCTTTTGTGTAACTGTACACAATTTGGCATCGATTTAGAATGCTTGATCACCTGGAGATTTTAATTATTCAAGACTTTAGTTATTCTGAAATTTAAAAATCACTCGAAATTTCGTTCAACTCACTTTGACAAGAGAAGGAGGTACGTTTAGCCCGTCCGGAATGATGACGGAACCGAAATTGGTCTTTGACTTAACATCGTAAATACTGAGCCAGTCGATATTAAAAACTGTCATTTCCCCAGGCAGTTGAATTATCACATCGTCATTCTTATACTTGCGAAGTGGATCCAAGCTGTAACAAGGATTCGTTTCGTAACTATCAAATCAATAATGGTAAATAACGAATTATTGTACATTTCAACTTTAGCAATAATAACAAATCGTAAAGTTACAGTTAACTATTGCGTCAAAGCTTCGCTTAATCCAATACATTCTAATCGCCATCACTCGCATTAAAAAAGATTAACTAAAGCCTTTTCCAAAAAAGTAATTCCATCATTAAAACGGCCCAATCCATTTAAAGGATTCTGAGTCACCGATGACTCAGTCCAGAATTCTCGTCCTCTAAACCACCCAAAACCGTCTTCCCAAAATCATCATCATCATCATCGTCCTACTCACTATCCATATTCGTCGGGGACCTTGGTCCCCTTGGCCGAGGGCCTGGATCCCTGTCCCACCCAGAAGTAGGCCTCCTCCCCGAGTCCGTCGTAGGTCAGCTGGGGTATGCTGATGGTCTTGGCGTCGACGATGACGATCGGCTCGGAGGAGACGTTGTGCGAGGACTTGGTCAGCTGGGAGATGCGCTGCGGCGCCGGCGGATCGAACTCCTCGGGAATGTAGATGTCGCCGAACGTATTCTGGGGGAAGGAAACGCGTTGACGCAATATAAAGTGTATGATTAACGGTGTCGTGACGCGGATCGATGCAGGAGGTAAAGGAGGATATGCGAGGTCTGTTACCTGAGTGGATAGATCGTAAACCGCGAACCACTTGATGTCCGTAATTTTCTTGTTGTCCGGCAGCGTCAGAGTGAAGTCCTTGTTGTGGTATCGGACGAGAACGTTCGTTCTGAAACAAAGAGTGCATCACTCAAACCCCCCTTCTTTCGTTCAAACATTCTTACACCAGAAAGAAACTCCCCCAAATAAACTCACTTGCCGAACTCGTCGGGCACGATAAAACCCTGGGGCCCGGGTCGGTTCGAGGCCCCGGCCCAGAAGAAGGTGTCGGCCCCGTTGCCATCGTAGCTGAAGGCCGTCAGCAGCAGGGTGTACTCGTCGACCGCGTAGACGTCGCCGGACACCTGGTGGTGGTAGACGTTCAGCTTGCCGAGGTACTTGCCCTTGTACTCCTCGTCCTCCTGGCCGTTTGCTGGGGGAAAATAGCGAGTGCAACGGGCGGGTTAATTGACGGGTGCGGAAAGTGCGTCGGTCATCAAATTGTTATTTATCGGCTCGTACGGAACTGGGGAAGTATCTCGGTGAATCATCGAGCGGGCAAAAAAAGGTGGATCGATCATTTTGTCGAGGAAAGCCTTCGGTTTAATATTCATACTTGGTGTTTTTTCAGTGGAAATTGGAGTAGCATAAGTAATGATTTAATAGTTTTTATAACTTATTTAATGCTACGAAGGCCGAAAATTAACTTGCACTTTAATGTCCAATTTTACAGCTGGAAATCGGCGTGTAATTAGATCGTAAACCATTGAACGTTTGTTATTTTTTTTTTTTTTCGCCTTTCTTACGCACGTTGCAGTCATCCACGCGATGATGCATACTCCGTTCAAGTGAGTTAGAAAGTCTGTTTTCTTTTCCGCTTCTAATTGTTATTTGCCGCGCAAACTAAAAAATTAGGTTGTTCATTTCGCTCGTATACAAACCAGTAGACGGAACAATTTCACAGTTAGTTCGACTTTCAGAAATCTCGATATACTTTAAATCTCGAGAGCGCTTATGCTAAATATAGATAAAAGCATAGTGTTATTTGAATAATTCACAAACCGATACCACCTCGAGTGCCTTCCGAGAGGAGCGAGGTAAGTAGGCAAATTATCTTATCACACAGAGTTTCAAAATTCATCTCCAAACCGTTCCGCCGTTCTGCGCCCACTTTAAATCTCGGCCTCGAGATGTACAAACCCGATAATTGTTAACAACAATCCCACCACTCGAACAGTTCTCCAGGCCCGCAACAAAAAAAAAAAAGCACGTACCGTTCCGAATCCCAGCGAGAAGGAGGGCGATCGGCAGCGCGAGCGGCCACAGGAGGCGACACGTTTCGGCGACAGCTGTCATGGCTGTATATCACCGCGGCTCGGCGTCGTCGTCCAGCCGCATTATTCCCCCGGGGTCCAGGCGATGCGGCGTCTAAGGCGGCGTGCCTCGTAACGGTACCTTGCTCTTGAACGTCCTCGTCGGGGGCCTGGAAAGCGACGCACTGCCCGAGAGAGTCCACTGCTCTCCCGACGGAGGAATCGGAGCTGCGCAGCGGTGGGGGGAGAGAGAAAGGCCTTGGAATTTCCTTTGGGCATGATGACGGAGCGAGCGAGCGACTCCTTGGGGCCTCGGCTCGAGCTGGAGAAAGTCGCCGGACCCGCGGAGGGGGGAGACTTGCTGCTGCTGCTACTGCTGCTGATGGATTCGTTTGGTGCCAGAGGATTATTTCGTTAGCGGAAGATTTTTTGTTGTCAAAAGGAGGAAGGAGCTTGTTGCGAGTTTGGGAATTTGCTGGTGGCGGATGAGGGGACAAGTCGAAGTGCAATGCGGGTGAATGCGGTTGTTCTTGGGTGCTTGATGAGTATTGGAGAAAAGTAGGAATGAACTTTTTTTTGTCTGTTCATAATTGCTACTCAATAAGGAGCGCGTGCCCATAATTATTATGAGAAGTGTCGTAAACTTGATGCTTGACTTTTTTACGCCTTTTAACCAGATTAAAAATACAGTTTTTGTATTAATTATCATCGAAGCGAAATGATCTTGAAAATCTTTATAAATGTTTCGATCTGAAAGAACATTTTTACTGACTTTGTTTTACTAGGGTGTTTGTTCAGAGTTTCTATGAAACTGTCAGAAAATATATGTAGAATAGTAAAAGGTAACCATTGACACGATTTTTACTGGAGCAAGATAAAAATTTATTTTTAAAACAAATTATTTATTTTGATGTGAAGGACTTGGACTTTAAAAATTGCCTGCTATTTAAACGAAAGAAGCAAAACAATTCAGGCAGAAAAGAAAAAAAATAACATTTTCTCAACCTTGTGCTCTTTTGAAAAATACCAAGACTGTAATTCCATTAGTACTAACCTAATTTAATTTTCCATTATAATCTACTCTAATATTATATTAATCTAATCTAATATTACATTACATTAATCCGCGCATAAGTAAAAGTTATATATAAATTAATGAAAAAAAAGCACATGATTTCGTCTCTTACTATTTCCCCAGCCTATCCCCCCCTTTCATTTCAGAATCTGAATATGTCAGCATCGACTACATTTCCGTAAGTATATTCCTTAGCAACGCAATTTAACGATGAAATCGATAAAAAGCGCGCCAGAAAAGTTCGGTCAGTAGAGCACGGCTCGTTCCTACTCGCTGCCATGAACTTTTCCGCTCGACGATTTTCATCGTGTTCTCTGATAAAATAATATGCCATCGACGCCGGAAGAAGACCTCATGCGGATGCTAAAATTTGAACCGCAGAGAAAGATTCGGGAGTTCATAAATAACAAGTAAGCTTGGAAAAATCGATTATTTTTGTCTCTTTAGATAATCGCGCGGATGAGTTATATCTTTAAAGTGCACCTATAAACTATAATATTTAAATATTCCAACTTAAATATAAAAGGCTGCTTTATTATACCGCTTAATCTAAAAATTTCTAAGTAAAAAACACATGCGGAATCACAAAAATCACTTGGCAATAAAAATAATCGCGACCCGCACTAACGCATCTCCCCGAAAACCCCATCAGCCCGTCGATGGACCTGCACTACCCGACGAGGAAGCTGACGACCCCGCTGACCACGGCGATCGAGCGCTCGGATCCGGCGATCCTGGCGATGCTGATCGACAAGGTGCCGGCGGATCTGGACGGTAGCCTGACGCAGCCGTGCGGCAGGACCGGCCTCATGCACGCCGCCCGCTGCGCCAAGAGTCCCGAGATCCTGCAGGTGCTGATCAGGAAGGGCGCCGATCCCCTCAAGACCGACGCGTGAGTCTGACGATATTGTTGTTTGCCGGCTGTTTTTTTTAGCGATGCTCGCGGTTTTGAATGACGTTGCAGACGCGGATGGAACTGCCTGTTTTACGCCGTGATAGGCAAGCGGCTGGAAAATGTGGATGCATTGCTGGAGAGCGAGGTGCCGATTGAGTCGAGAGACCGCGAAGGCCGAACTCCGCTTATGATTTCCGGTAATTGTACATAGTGACTTTTAATCTGCAAGAGAGACGTGCAACTTTTCGCCTGTTTTTGCGCCGCGCTCTGAGTTTACAAAGTGTTTATATGCATTAAATATTGAAAAGAAATAGATAAAAATAAATAATAGATCATTCGTCACGCGTTAATCTCAGTAATTCGTGAAATCTAAAAATTTACAGTTTACTTATCAAACTTCCAAGTGTTCAAACACCTGATTGAACGAGGAGCCAACACGGACGCTCGCGACAACAACGGCCTCAGTGTTCTGCAGTTGGCGATTTTGTGGAGAAAGAGGGAGTACGTCATGGAGCTGATGGAGAGAAATCCCGATTACGATCATCGAACGCCGTTTGCCAAAGCGACGACGCGACAAATCTTGGTCGAACTGATGGCGGATATTCTCCCGGTTAAAAGGAGTAGTTACTACTACGAGTGCGAAAATGATGATTATTAATCGGGTTGAAGGTCTTTTATTGTAAATGTGGATGAATTGTTAATGTTTGAATAAATAGATTTACTATTATAAAAACATTTTATTTCATTTTCTTTAATACTTCAGAGAAAGCTAATTCACAATTGTTGTAGATTCAAAGCATTAAAGTACACAAATCGGGATGATTTTTCAAATTTTCTTCGATCCATTTGTCGAAGCGTTGCACCATTTCATCGGACATAGCTTCTCTCCACTGTCCGACGTTGCCGTTTCTTATAAAATTGCCCACAGATACTAAATCTCCAAAGATATTTTGTATACTCTTCATGGCCGCAATGCTTTCTTCATGATTCACCGCCGGATTATTTTTCATTTTATGAAAATTCAAGTGATCCGTCAACAGATCAACTTGTTCCTCGGTTAAATTTTTACCTAAAAACGCGGTCGTTCTTCTTACTACCGATGGCAGATCCTGAAATAAAATTATTCTAAGCTTTATTATCTCCTTTATCAAGTACTGATAATGCATAAAAATATTAAAACGATAATCAGTTTTTACCGCTTTCATGTCCTCAAATCTCAAAAAGTGCAGGTTTTCCGCATTCCTCTTCTCCCAAAAGCCAATAACATGATGCCAATACGGTCCATATTTAACTAAATTAAAAAACTCCATCAACCACTGCATCCTATTTAAAAAAAATCGAAATTTAGTACCTCTGTCACCCAAAAAGAGTTCGCAAAGCTGCTCGAAAGTCCCACAATAGCCCTCGAGCAGCCTCACATGGTGATAGAACGAGATGCAGACGTCTTTGGGGTTCCTGGCGACGTAGACGATCTTCGGCTTCCTCTCGCCCGTTCTGATCTGACGTGGGAGCAGGTTGAACGGCAAGTGGCACTTGAGGTATCTGGGCCTGGGCATTTTTGCGCAGTTCTCGACGCTTTTCATCAACCATACCGGCATTGCCGCGGCGGCTGCGGGATAACGAAGGGCCAGTCGGACTGGGGCACCCGTTCCTTGGAATCTGCGTATTGAGAACTTCGATTTGTAGAATTGATTTGTTACGTGGATGTTGCTATCAATTTGTGCGGCAATTATAAATGATAGGAGGCATAGAATGATATTGCTGATAATTTATATGGCAATTTATAAATGATAGCAGGCATGCTTTTAGAATCAGCCAACCAACAGAATAATAACTCCAAGCAAAGTCCAACCTCTGCACATAAGGAGAATTAACATATTACGTTGAACTGCGTATAAAAAATTTTATCACATCCAGATAATCATATGTCATATTAGCGGCAACCATAAAACGTCGGCCGAAACCGTTGCAATTAAAAGGATTATCGCAAATTATTGTTGCTCTTGCAAAGAATAAGAACTTACTCTAGAAAAGGAAACCGTACGCTAATGTCCACTTTAGCACTTTCCAAGTCGACATTATGTGTGATGCCCCACAGCATTTCTTGTGTCCAAGTGGTGCCTGCAATAAATCATTAGCATTCAAAACCAAAATCACACCAATTGTTTCTCTTTTTTTTTAATAATATTTAACAAGTAATTTTTTCAAAAACAGTTTTAAATTAATTATAGGGTTAGGTCATGGAAATAGATAAGTTTCATTTTTTTTTATTTTTAGCAGAAACAGCAAACACAGATTGAGACTGCCTTTTTTTCGTTTTAGCAATAGATCCCTTTGTAATTTACCTGATTTTGGAAAACTGAACACCCACAGATCGTCTTCAAAAACTTCGAAATTTTCCACTGCATTAGCGATGCTTTTATATTCTTGAGGCAAGAAGACATTGTTAACTTTCACGAATTTCGTTC
This sequence comes from Ormyrus pomaceus, assembly GCA_900474385.1. Lineage (NCBI taxonomy): Eukaryota > Metazoa > Arthropoda > Insecta > Hymenoptera > Ormyridae > Ormyrus > Ormyrus pomaceus. The sequence goes on from UCOM01000994.1 coordinate 53,332, forward strand.
GAACTTTTTCCCTGAAGGATTCAACAAAAAGACGGTCTAAATCATTAGACATTTTTTATAAC
>UCOM01000995.1:0-53449 GCA_900474385.1 Ormyrus pomaceus
GGGGGGGGGGGGGGGGGGGGCTGGCCGCCGCGGGCAATTTTCTCGCTCGTTAGGGTGAATGGATAAATTTTCCGCTACTTAGCGGATTTCATGCTCGAGTGTCAAAGGCACCATCGGCCTTGCTCCAATCACCGCCTGGCGTTATTAATAGAGAAAGAGAGAGAGAGAGCGTAGTGTTTTGAAACGTTGCACGAGAGGATACTGACGGCACGTGTCTGTGTGTGTGTCGCGCGGGCTCGGTTTTTGTGGCTGCGTTTTCACAAGAGTTATCGATCTCCGACTGGAGACGAGCGAAAACATTCCGTTTCAAGCGGAAAATTAGCATCTCCTTTTACAATTCGCCTTTTTCGAATTCGGAATGACACAAGTATCGGGTGTCCACTTGTCATAACTTCTATACGAGTGTCGCTCGATTTAATTATAACTTATGCTTTAATTAATTTCGCTGCTGCGGATGGCAGTTTATACACTTCGAAATTTAATTGTGTACCGATGGTCGTTCGGTCTATCGGGGCGTAAAAAAGTAATTAGAGAATTTTAATAAATTCTCAGTACTTCAGTTATTTTATTCAAGAATATACATTCGAAATCATTATACCGGTTCAACGCTTTAAAGAAATTTTTATCTCGCAACAAAACGCGAAACGAAATAATCCCCTCATTTTTTTCCTCCTTGCCCAAGAGAAACCGTCTTCTTGTAAAAAATTTCAGCGCGCCAGGCGCTCGGAAAGCGGCCTGGGCACGACGATCGAGCCCCCGGAGATATCCTGGGAGAACACGCTCGGGGCGCCGAACGGCGTGCCCTTCGACGACGCGACCAAGGAGCTGCTGCGCTGCTGCCTGGAGGCGAAGATGCCGACGCCGACTACCCTCACCGAGATCATCAAGCGCAGCGAGAACTTTCCCGTGCCGTTCCCCGTGAGCAGCGTGCGCTGCCGCGCCCTCAGGGACCGGGGCATCGGCATGGACACGCTCGAGGTTCGTTAAGCTGGGCTCGTTCTTTGCTTGTCTGTAGTGTTGGGGAGAGAGGGAGGAAGGTGGGTGAAAAGGGTAAACGAAGGTCGGGGTCGCCGAGGGTTTAGGTGGGGGATTTTGGAAAAGAAATTTGCGCCAGAGATCTGTTTAGTTTTATTTTTTAAATTGACGAATATTATGTCGACTAAAATGGAGGAAAATTATTGCACTTTGCGAGGATGGATTATAGATTTCATTTTATTATAGATTTTCATACTTAGAAGGGTGATGAATATCTGGGTGAAGATACAAGGTTTCCAGAGTATAGATAGATGTGAAGAGGGAAAACGGGGAAGAGGGAAGCACAAACGAGACGGTCTATAAGCAGGGAATGCAAAATATATATATATATATATGTTCATCGGAACACGTCCTTGATGTACTCCCGAGCGAATCCGTGCGTATATAAGCACAAACGCGTACCCCCAATCATCGTCTCAGAAATTGATAATCCAGTTAGCTCTAAAACCAACAAGTCACTCGAGCTCGCGACGCGAAGGGCCTGTCGACGCGGGGCTCACCTTCGCGTCTATATATGACGCCCGCGGAGTTACAGGATGATCCGTCTGGTCCAATTAACAGTCACGTACGGTGCATTACAGCTGAACGCCAACTCGGCTTATCCCGTCATCCACGAGGCGACTCTGCCATTAATCGCCAACTGGCTCAAGTACAAGAGGCAATACGGCAGCAAAATCGAGCGGGCGCTCTACAAGGACATGGGGCTCGTTCAGTTCGTTCAGAGGCTGCTCGAGAAGAGGGCGGTCCAGTTTTACGGATCGGACGATCGGTACGTTTTGATGGACGGCAAGTCCGGCTCGGGAGGATGGGAGAACGTCGGCACCGAAAGGGAGAAGGAGCCTCTGGTGAGTGAGGACGCGTCGTGTTGTGCAATCTTCTTCGCGCTCTGACTTCTTTTTTCTTTTTATATCCGGTGTGAATTCGCGCTGTTATGCGTCGTTGGCCTTGAAAGGAGAATAATAGCAGTATTTTCATTGTTTGCTAATTCGCGTTTGTTAACTGGATAATTGTTTATTAAAGTTTTAATTGGGTGGCGATCTAATGTCCCAGGGGATTATTATTAATTAAACTTAATTATCATCTTTATCTTAAAATACATTTACGAAAGATTTAAAAACAGCAGTTTCCTTTCACCCATATAAAAAAGTGCAATTTTCCATGAAATCTAAATCTGCTCCAATATAATACGATTCTACGAAGCACAAAAAATAAGCAAGATCAAAAACAGGCGAGGGAGATCGATCGCCGCGATTCGATTTGTCGGAACGTATAAACTTCCTCGCCCAATTACACGCGCCGCTCAGACGCCGCGGCGCGCGCTCCACTAAATTAAACCAAGAGCATCTCCCCGAATTATCTTGTGTGCACCGCAGGTATTGGCGTCGTGCCTGTCGTACGACGAGATAAAGTTATCGGCCACGATTATAGTCTCCTCGCACACGGAATTCATCAATGACGGCTCGCGGGAGAACAGAGGCGTCGTCTGCGACGATCCCGACTCCATCCAGCCTCGCGGCGTTATAATGGGCGTCGTGGGAACGAGGTCGGTAAACCTTACGATTCGACGGCTTGACGCACTGCTGAATCCGCTGCGTTCGTGCCTGTTTTTAATTTGCGGGAGAGGAGAACGTCTTGGGTCTAGCGTTTTTTTTTTGTTTGTCTCTCTTTAGATTTGAGAAGCCCCGAGTTATGGAGTACCAGGACATTCTTGTCACTCATTTGCAGAATAATATGGACAATGGGTGAGTTTTTTTAAAAGTGGAATTAACGCATGGAAAGTTATAAAGTTAAGTTTGATATCTGCAATGTAATTATCTCTGTTTAAATCGAATTAACGTTGCATTGATTTTAGATACGGTCCTGCGGTCGAGGGTACAACCGAGGAGAAGCGCGGATTGCGATGCGTGTGGGCTCGTTTTTACGGGGACGACTATCCTCCCCTTTACGACGAGGTGATGCGAAAGGTCAAATCGAAGGATAATAAAAGATACGTCCCGTTGACGGGCCAGATCATCTTCGACGCCGAGAATTACATGAAGAGGACTTTAATGTCGGTAGAAATGATTTTGCTCGAGGCTAATACAAGAGCCGAAAAGCAAAATACGACTGCGTTTCTGCACGTTGTTGGGTTCGGATTAGGTCAGTTTAAAAGTTAAGTCATAACGGTACTAACGATCTATTAATAAGTGTTAAATTATAAATGTTTAATTCAATGTTTTTATTTGCTTGTTTTTGAGAAGCGAGCTGGTACATGGATTTTGTTCGATTGCTTAATGTTGCTGATGGATATTTATTAATTATCTAAAAAATATCTAATAAGTTCATCACTTCGACTTTATTAATTTAACTCGTTTATTAAACTCGCATGTATTGTTATGAATACTTTGTTAATAAATCGTTTATAATGTGATTTTTCTTAATGTAATATAATTTCCGTTTTAATTGCACTTGTCGCCTTATCAAATTACCAATATTTCGACGAATCATTTCAGGAGTATGGAAAATCATTCACGATCAAGAAGTGTATTTTCTGAAAACCTTCGAAATAGCTTTGCGTAAAATGAACAAAAAATTGAAATACGTATCGGACATCATGTTCTCGTACTTTCGGCAACAGAAGTGCGGCGGTGCCGGCAATGGCGATTACCTCGGAGGTCCGTTCAATAAAACATTCAACGACTTTCAATTAACGCGAATGAAAAATACATGTTTCAATTATAATTGCAGATATCAGAATCCATTTCGCTTTGCGAGAGCCACAAACGAAACTGTTTCGCTCCAGTGACGCCAACAAATTGTTAATAGTAACCTATGCCGCCGACGGGAACGCTTATCCGGGTTTGTATAAGTTTCAATTATTTCGAACAAAAATATTGACAGGAGACAATAATAGTAATTTCAACGTTGTATCATTTTCGAATTGATTTTTAATCGCGATGCAGGAAATGAATTTTGGGGCAACTATCTAACTGCAAGTGGCGATCCTGCCGCTGCTTGCAGTTCTCAGATCTCGGAGCTGCACAACCCAAAAATCAATCTGCGTACCTGTGGAGGGAGCTTACACGTAGCTTCACCCGAGCACGGTATTGTCCACATAGGAGACTACGCGAAACTTCATCTCACGTAGGTAAGTCCATTGTCAGTTAGTTACTCGCAGCAGGCTTATCTGGGATTAATTTTCTGAAATATATTCACAAGCGAAAGAAATGTGCAGATGATTTGCACACATTTTTTAAATAGCATAAAATTAAAAAAAAAATAAATAAAAGTTTACTATTTTAATTACCATTAACTAGTAATAAGCATCCTTAATTGATTTAAAACAAAAATTAATTTAAAAATTAATTAATTTAAAAACTAATTTAAAAAAATTTCTCAATTTTTAACCATTTAAAAAACTATATCATTCAAGATTTTAACAACGAATCGTTTGTCGAAACGTCGCGCAGCTATTTTCCCCAATATTTAACGAATGCCTTCAATCAACCACCGCAACTGCGCTACTTCGAAAGAGTGCCTGGAAAACTACAAAACCATAAAGAAAGAATATAAAATAAAAAAAGGCGAACCCATTTTCCGCAGGGCCACATCAGCCCTCCGGGCTCGGATCAGCGAAGGCCGTCGAGATCGCCGCGCAACCAGCGCAGCCGCAGCGCCGACGTCGACTGCCTGAAGAAGTACACCGAGCGGAGGGTGGAGCTGCGCCGGCACACCGAGGCGGGGGAGACCTCCCGCTGGATCCCGCTCTCCAAAATGTCCATGCGATCTTACATACCGACCAGGGATCACATGACTACCTACCATAACGCCCTCGCCAGTACCAGAAGCAGCACTGGCAGCGTCGACCCTGTCTACAGTAGGGATGGTAAAACCATCTCCTTTTTTTTGTTAGGGTTGCCGAAAGCGACGGATTAGGAATTTTCACTTTAATTTAGTTTAATAATTAAAAGAGCCTGTTTGCTTTCAATATATATTATGAGGGTTAGAGCATTAACTTACTTTTGGGTTTGAATAATTATATAGTTATCTTGGAAATTTTAGTGATTTTACGTCAAATCGATAGTGTGCTTGCAAATTAATTAAAGAAAAATTGGCTGAAATTGAGTGCGCACTTATTGAAACAATGCACACTGATTGTTGGCGGGAAAAAACTGCTTTAAATGCGCTCAAAAAGAGTTGAAAGATAAGAGCTGTAAAGAATAGCTCCAACAAAGTAAAACAAGGCTAAAATATGTGCACGTGATCTGCAGGCTGATTTATACCTGTAGATTTTTTTAATTCATGGAAAAGGTTGATTGTTTTACGAAGGGGCTGCTTGGAGGGCTGGTTTCTGCTCTAATAAACGCGAATAATAATTTAACATGTTTTAGTGTATCTATAATACAAAGCAGCTTTAAATACAAGACTCTCAGCTTAAAATAACAGTTTACAAAAATGACTTACAATAATTAAATAAAATACTTGTGTTAGAATGTACCAATTATAATATTAACTGATTCCGAATTTATATGTGCACTGCAGTTTTTTTTTTTTTTTTTTTCATAAAAAGGCAAAAAGACGTAATAAAATAAAAATAAAATAATTCGTCAAAATATTTCCTCCGTCAAAGTGCGTTCCTGCTAAAGTCTATATAACACTGATTCTTTTCTTAAATTCTTAAATCATAGGCTACATATACTGCAATCCAGCCGCGGAAAGGTCGTCACCGCGGCGGCGAACGTTCGACGGCGATCGCGAATCCCTGACGGAAACCGGCAAAGTGAAGTGGCTGCCGACCCTAACCCACGGCAGCAAGCACAACGGCAGATCCGATTACCAGCCCGAGGAGGAGCGTCGTCGAGCGGCCAGCAGGCAGCAGGCAGGTCGAAGCCACAGCGCCGACGTGAGCTTCTTCCGTCGGGACTCGGCGTCCCGGTACAACGAGCGCTACGTCAACTTCGCCGATCCCGGCAGGCTCGTCTCCTACCGATGGATGCCCGAGACCGGCATCTCCATGTCACGGTACATACCCTCGCTGAGACGCACCAGCGAGGGCGACAGACCTAAGTTCAGCGCTGCCAGCACCACCACCAGGTGGATGACTTACGTCAAGAATCCGTCGCCCAGCCCCATTCAGAGGAAGCTGTCCGACAGGCGTGGGTCCTCCTCGGAGCAGCGCTCCTTCGTCGAGAAGAGGCAGGAGATTCGCGATCAGTGGCTGAGGGAGGACGACGAGAGGGAGGAGAAGAAGGAAGAGGAGGAGGCAACTTGGCGACCGGAGAGGACCTGCGCCTCGTTAGCTTCTAGCGAACTGCAGAAAGGTCTCGTTTACATGGAATGTATTAAAGTACATTAAAGATTTTTTCTTACCTTCACTCTTGACGTTCTTCATGGACAGCTTCAATCAGGCTGGACTATAAGATTAACGATTTATTGCACAAACATTTTTTTAGTTTTTTTTAAAAAAGGCTTTTAAAAATTAAGCTTTTTTTGATCATCGATTTTGGCAAATTAAAGCCCAATTAAAATTGATTATTATTTATTTTTTTTATTGAATTTTGGAACATCGAAAGAATCTTTATTCAAGCAATTTATTTACACATTTAAACTTCTTTAGAAAGATAAGTATCACAAAGATTTAAACCATGCTAATATTTAAACATACTGCCAAAGTATACAAAAAAATTATAAGTTGCAGCTTTGCAATGAAATTGATATATTTAATTTTTTTTTTTTAAATTTTTATAGGCTAAAGTTAAAAAAATGCCCTTTTTAACTTAGTTTCTGTACCGAAAGTTCATTGATTGAACGGGAATGTAAACGTTGATTTGGTTCAATATAAAGTTTTTTTATTTACATTTAAATGCGATTGTTACTTGTTACGTAATTTATAAAGTTCAAATCAATCAATTGAACATTTATCTGGCTTCTATTAATTATCTGTTGATAAATATCTGCCGTATAGCAAAATATATATGTCTTTGATATTGTAGAGTTATTTTATTAAAATAAGCTTTAGTATTAAACATTCCAAACAACATAGATTTAAAACTTATAATAAATAATTATTATTAAAAGTTACAAATGCCTTAAGTTCAAAAATTGCATTGTAAATAATTAGATCTTCACAAATTTTATAAATATACATATATTACGAGAATTGCATTTAATTATACTTTCTAATTACTAGAATTTCAAAATTTCATCTGACCTTCATACTATATTATAAAAGAAATATAAGTTTTACAATTATAATTCTGATTACAAGCTGTCCATCTCATTTTTGAATCATTTCTGCGTTGCACATGTTAACTAAAATATTAATCATAAAAATATAGGTTTGGTAAATAAATGTGCATACAGTAATATTAAAAAACAAATCTTTTATATTTTTACTGATAAATGAATAAAAATGTATTAGTAGCTGATTGATATAATGTATAATATTTTTATTATTATTTTATTTAAATTAATGTTGACTTTAAAAATACAATTAGTATAATAGCTTACATGTATGAACTGATGTGCAACTAGGAATTTAACTTACATATAAATGTTATGTTTATGATGGTAAAAAGATTAGATAATGATAAAATGGGTGTTTAACGGTCTGCTATCAATAGAAAACATTAAAATCGTTAAATGTGCGTTGTCAATTAAAGCAGAACGTTCATGTGTAGTATACTTGTCAATTGAGACTGACAAAAAAAATTAGTAAATGGTTATTGGAAAAAAACGCTTATAATCATTTGTTAGCACATTTTAAGATATACATATATGGACTGTACTTCTGTGAATGTTATTCAAATAAAATTTTGTAAATATAATCATTTCGTTTGTACAATCATTTGCACTATTCCTAAAATTTTCCTTTTTTCATGTTGCATGTTGTTTTCTTGCAACTGTTTCATGACAAATTCATTCTCGTTTAAACATTTTTTTTATTTATATTCACTTTTTGTTTACAATTTTTAACGAAATAATATTTAAAATTGATAACTTTATATTTAGATTTTTTACTTTATTCGGAAAACAACACAGTTTTATTTCTTAAATACTTTTTTTTAAGAAAACTGAAAATCAGACGTTAGTTTATCGACATATTACATTGTTCCAAAGGCAAATATATTGCGATGTATAATACAATTTATTTCTCATCGTATTCCATCTTTACATCATTTGAAGCACATTTTTTAACTTATTAAATAACTACTCGACCCTTCCATGTGTAGAAATTCATAATTGAAAAATGCAATATCATAACGCAAGATACAGTAAATATGGATGAAATCATTGAAATATCTTAAATGTATACGGTTAATCCAGGTAAGCATTGCATTTTTCAAAAGTCAACATCATTCAAAAACTTGTTTCCAAAACCATAAGACTTGAAATTTACAATTTAAACAAATACTCAATCCAGGCGAAGAAGAACAATCAGTGCCGGATGTCAACCGTGTAAAGCAGCGTATCCAAGAATTGTACGACTTTAAGACCGAGACCGAGTGGCCAAAAAGAGTACGGAGCACCCGTGAACCACCTTGGATTAGCAAGAGCAGCAGCGAAGAGGCCAAGTCCCAGTCGCAAAGGCAACAAACTCAACTGAAACGGCAATCGGAATCGGAACCAAAACCCACGCGCCGCAACAGTCAAGATTTAGAATTCAACGATCGCAACTCCAACTCGTCGAGAAAAGATAGCCAACCAGAATCCGATCGAGCTTCGCGCCAAACCGAAAGACCTCCCGTCAGACGGGAATCCAGCACCGATCAAGTATTCGAACCGGGCAGTGCCGAGGACAGAAGTTTGCGCAGATTCCGAGATGCCTTGCGCTTCAGCGAAGATCTCGAACGCGATCGGAACGAGCAGGAGACCAAGGTCGGCGACGTCACCTTCGCCAAGGTATCCCGCGTCCGCGAGCGACGCACCTTCTCCGACGACTACGAGAATCCGAGCCGGCGAAAGTACAGCGACAGCATGATCGCCGGTCAAAACGTCCGGCGCGAGAACAAGCGCAACTCGGACACCGTCAGGTACACGTCGACGACGTCGCCGTCCATCATCAGGGAATCGAGGGCGGCCAGCGATGCCAGCTACGCGAGCATCGGCTCCACCTCCTTCTACAATCCCCAAATCGGCAAGAGGGGCAGCATCGAATTCAAGAGCAATACCAGGCGAATCGAAGTCTCGCACAGAAGGGCGCTCAGTCAGCACGACTCGCGAGGTAAGCCAGCCCCGACCGTCCAGTACGACTCCAGGCTGAGAGCGTCGAGTCAGCTGGAGCCCAGGCCGAGAACGCCGGTACCTCCGCCGGAGATCGAGGATTTGTACAAGGATTTCAGGTCTCCGGGAAAGAGCGCGGGGTTTGCGTCCAGACAGCGAAGGAATAGCACGAGATACAAAGTGTACCTTACCTAGTTGAGCTTGAAATTTGTTACCCACGAGTTCGTCCTACCTACGTCGTTCGTCTGAATCCGTTTATTCCAGGCGCTCCGATATCGAAATTCGGTACGGGAAGGAAAAATTATTTAAATTATTTATTTTGAATAAGTGTAAACAAAAACTCACGTTTAGGTATATGCAGATTTCATTGAATATCCTCGTGGTAGAAAAATGGGTTTGAAACCATAATATGAAAAAGGCAAAACTATATTTTTTTACACATCATATTTTGATATAAAAGTAATGATTGTAATGTTCAATCAAAGTTGTCTTATCATTAATCAATATAAATATTTTTTTAATGTTGCAATATTTAAGTTTAAAATGTTAATTTATTCCTTTATCAAGTATGAAAGTAGTCACAAAATTTAAGAATTACTTTGAAATATTCTATTCATTAATAGGATTAATGAAAATATTAAACACTACTTTATCACTGCATTTTTCTTGCTGCAACTATTGTAACAAAAGATGAAGTTATAATATAAACTATATAAAACTGCTGCAACAAAACAAGAACTATCCTTGAAGTACATTGAAGAGTCATTATTATACGTACTTCACTCAATGTGTCAACAATCAAAAAAGGTTTAATTTTGGAATTATTTATTTGATGAATAAAAATATAAAAATTATATTACAGTTAATAAAATTTGTTATAATATTGTTATTTATTTCCTTAGCAATCTCTTTGAATACAACGTTGATCACTCCTAAACTAACGAAATACAAAATGTTATAGTATGTAAAACAATATATGAATAATTAACATTACTGAACAAATTGTACAAAATCACCAATAAACTTATATTGGTTAAATATATTCTGTAAAAACCACTTTTGCATTTTTTATTACGACGTCAACAGTCATTTAAAAATTGTAAGTGAACTACATCATAAAGCTCGTATCAGTTTTAATCATTCATTTTTAGGCACAACCGAAAGGAAGGCCCTAAATTTTTACTTTTCTCCATGCTTCTAATGAAAACCATTTTCACCCTGGGCACGAAGGTAATTTTTATACAAAATTAAAATGAAAAATAATTCTTTTTATAAAATATTACGATTATTCGTAAAATGCAGCGTTGTCACATTTTCTGTTTAAACGGCTGTTTTAATTACATTAATTTATTTACAATTTATCAATTTTTAATATCAGTTACAAAAACATAACGTAAATTATTGTTCTACGAATAAAAATTAATTTTACTGCAGCTTTTTAAGTACAGGATCCTTGCCAAATGTAATTTTAAGCCTTTTTCTGCAAGAAACCAATTGCACTCCAGACGATCCCCTATTGCAATCTCGACTATCATCCTCCTCTCTTACTTCGGTCTTCATCCTCTTTTGTACAGTGCAACCATTGTTAATAGGATTCGGTGCCGTTGATGAATTTGAAGAAATATGGAGGTGATTTGTTTGAGAACTGTTTGTCCCATTTTTCCCTGGGCTGAGTTTTCCGTTAACAAGACGCGTCGAAATAATGCCGTTTGTCAGTTGGTGAGGGTGAGAATTGGCAATAAACGGAGGTTGCTGTATTGAATTATTGTTGGTACTATTTGGTACAGCTATTACTGTCTGACTTTTGGTACTTATTTGATTGGATGCAGCAATCATAAGAATATTGCTGCGAGATTTTTCACAACCGAGAGGATTGGAACTGGAAAACTGAGAAGTTCTCGAGTTCGACAAATTAATACGAGGACAATTCTCTTGTTTTAGACAGGTTATAGCTGCTTTGGCTTGATAAATTGTTGGAGTTGGGTTGTGTTGAGTAGAATTGGAGATCTGCGGTTCACTTTTGACACGAACGTCTTGCGTTACTGTGGTCGTCGTTGTAACTCCATTGCGATCTTGCGATTGTTGCCAGTCTAAAACGCTGCTTAAAAGTCGAATGTATCTGCAAGTATATTAAATATAGCTTTAGTTTGAATGTTAATTATAATTTAATGCAAGCTATTAAAATGTATTTTGCAATCAACTGACCGTATCGCCATTCGGAGAATTTCATTTTTGGATAACTTCTTATCCGGCGGATGTGTCGGTACTAATTTTCTTAATTCTGCAAAAGCACCGCTGACATTTTGTTGCCGCCACCTCTCGCGACTGTTTGTGAACAATTTTCTCACTCCCAGGTTTCCAACGCGAGATGTTGGTGATCCCAGATAACCATTTGTCGACGAAGATATTCCGTCAGTCTGTAACAAGCATAAAACTAAACTAAACGTTTCTCCAGAAATTACATAACTGCACGCATGGAGATAATTGAGTACTCCTTTTATTTTGATGTACATTATTAGATCCAAAACGTAGCTAAATATAATTGTACCACAAGTGAGAGAAATTTCAAATTCATATTAGCAGTAAGTAGCTTTTAACAAAGAATTGGCTTGTCAAAATATTAAGCTTGATAATCACTACTGCCTTTTCGGAGTTTCCTTTTGTGTTACATTAAAGACCAGATATTTAATTATGCGCGATAAAACGTCTACGTGGATCTTAAAAGTAAGAACCTCAGCCGTTTGACTCAGAAGTGCAAAAAAAATACTCGCTTTTGCCTTCATATTTTTTTCTGTTTGTTCTATAATTATTAATTACCAAAAAGGTGTTTTGTTTATTCATTGAAGGGCATTACAAAGTGCACCAATTTTTCCTCAAGTGTAAAATCTCAATAGGTGGAGTTAGAACCGAATAAATAATTATATTCTTTATGCATATGATTTTTAAATGTTCATTATTATTAACAATACCAAAATATTATGGGGTCAGTAATCTTTCAGTCACAGATCATCAACCTTTTCATGAATAATAAGTATTACATATATTAAATAGTAAATGATCGCAGAACTTAATAACAGTTTATAACATAATGATAATAAAACTTTATATTTCATGATGGTCCGCGTTCATTAAGGAGCCAACAAATCTACCGTTCACTTTTTCCTCACTTTTTTAATCAGACGCATCTGCTATGAATTTCCAATAAAATAATACGACAATTGACCAGCTAAAAAAAAAATAGCAACTCGTTCATTTGAGATGTATTAAAAAAATTGACATCTTACCGAATTCGCGCGGTCGCGCTTTTTCTTCCCCTCGTCCTCGTCGTCCGTATCGTGCGAATAAAACTCGTCGGAAAGCGTGGCTTCTTCCTCGGTGTCTCTGGGTGTTTCCGGAGAATCGCCTGGATCGTCGACGATTTCACCCTCGCCGGAGAGCAAAGAGTCCGCCGGCGAACCATTTTCGTTTTCCGACGTTCCGCAGCTCGCGTTCGTGTACGTTAACATGGGCTGTAATTTTCATTTTTCAATTATTTAGGAAGTCTCGCAAACTGTTTTTTTTATTTAAAACGAGTTTTCGATCGTTTTGCGAATAATATACATTTGACGTAATGTAATATTTTCGACACAGATGACACATGCACGGCAAACAAAGAAAATAAAACGTGGAAGAAAACGGAAGTATGGTGATAAAACTCGTTACTGGAATTGTCCCTGACATTCGCTCGATAAAAGAGAGAATCAGTTATGTTTTATTGTCAGAAATGCACAGTTTTAATTGATATTTTATTTTAGTCAACAGAGACTTAGTTTTCGACAAAAGTTAAAACTGCACGCACTGATCACCAACAGAACATTTTAAACTTCCAATAATTAATTTAAAAAAAGCCCAACTTCTTACTACTTTTTACTGCTCAGTGCACTTATGCACGCAGAAAAATATTTAGGAAAAAGTACAAATAATCCAGAGAAAATTGATATAGTTTCTCAAAAAAATTATCATACTTTATAAGAAATTTAATGCAATTCTAGTTAATTTCCAAATATTTTCAGTAAAATTTCCTCCCAAAAGAGTAAATTCCTTCGTCTCATCAGTCCGTAATTGCTACTAACATCCCCGTAAAAAAGCACCGCGAACAAAACCAAAAAGGATCTCCAATATACCATCTTCAGCTCTCTCCCGCCCAAGCAGAGCCCCGGAAACCACGCAGCCTCACTATTCCCGACTCATCGTCAACCACAGCTTCGGCAACTTATGAAAAACGATAAACTCCGCGGCGGCATCGAGGAGCCGAGGCCAGGCTCGTACTGACTGCATTTCGCCGGCGAGACCCGCGAAGGCGGAGCAGCGGGAGGACGTGGGTGGAGCTCCGGCTCTCGGCGCCCATGTGCTCCCATACGCGCGACATCCCTCCGAAAAGCCCGCCGGCCGCGCATTGGCTAAGGCCGCGCGGGGCTCCGTCGCTTTTCGCCCGAGCGGAGATCGATCACGCGTGTGCTCTCTCCCAACGCTGCCGCCGCCGCCGCGCTGCGGTATCGCTGGATAAATGGATGTGGAGCTTGTTGTTTGGTGGGATTATTCACGCGTGCTGTTGTTGTTTCTTGAGATTTTTATTTTTTTATTGGGACGAAGGGCGAGTTGAGGAGTGTTTTTTTGCGGTTTTGGTCGAGGAACTGCATTGGAATTTAATCGATGGAGATTAATAAATAAAGATAAATTTTAGTGGGTCATTATTTGTAAATGTATACGAATTTATAGTCTTTTAAATGAACTTAAATATAAATTAGCGAAATTAGAGAGTAATTAAAATGAACTATAATATTAATAAACTATTAAATTCTTCTGTTTTTAGTACTGATAATTAATAAAGAAAGTTAGTAGAAAAGTAAAAAAGAAAATCACCAGTTTTATCCACAGTTCTACGCACAGCATAATAAAAGATTAATGAAAAATTATAGTTACGCGATCAAGCTCCTAACTTTGTTATGAATTACCATTACCTATATATATATATATATATACACTCTTAAAAAAAAATCCAAAATCCCCTCATCAATATCAATCTCAATAACTCGCCGGCATCCTCCGCTTTTCCCAGCTAATTATATTAAAATTACCTCGAGTGCAGCGGATCAGTCGCTCTGCAGCCTGGCCTCAAAAAAGAAGGGACTCCCATCAGCGAGTGAAATAAACATTAGGGGTCGGATCGAGGCCTCAGATCCCCCGGCGTCAAGTGACCGCACGACCAGTCACGTGTTGCTTTTTATTGTGACACTCGAATTAGGGCTCTCGCGGACGATGATTCTTCTCGGGGGGTGTCATCGCGCGCGGGGCCAATCTGCGTGGGAGAAAGAGAGAGACGAGGCTCTCGATTCTCCTTTTTAAAAAAGGTGCGCGTGCTGTCACGAGCGGCGCCCTAATGCATAATGGAAAACACGCTTCGACGCTCTCATTTGGGCTCTCGATTCTGCCGACGCTGTTTGCCGACTGAGAAGTGTCGCGTGCGATGGGATTTAATAGATATTGGCTTTCATGAGTCGTAATAATAATACGATGTTTGTTTACCATTGTATTTCAGTCCTTTAATTTATGAATGAGTGATTGCTTATGATAAAGATTTATTATTTATTTCAAACAATAAACGAAACAATCAGATTATTTCCACGATATTATAAGTTGAGTTTATAAATTAAGTCCAATAAAAATGATTAAGTTGACACATGGATTTTATAAGTTACGTTAAAAAAATGATTTATTAAGCAGAATATAATTTCTTTACGTTGATCGCTCAATCTGTTCGATATCCAATAAAACCGAATTAAAACAACCCCTTTCGCGCGTCAGCGTTCTCATGACCCGTAAACGCATTAAAGTCAAGAAGCTTAAAAATGACGCTAAACGACACTGAAAAATGCTCCCATGAGTCCCCAAACAGATTGCCGGGCCTCGAGTCGAGGTTGGAAACCGCATTGTGACGAGAGTCTAATTGTCCCGTAAGCCGTTGCTATTTTCGCCGCGCCCCAACGCGGCGCCCCATTGTTACCGCCGCTACTCCCAATAAACCCACACGCGCGCAGGGGGGTCTCTCCCAAAATCTCTCTCTCCCTTTTTTTTTCGAAACGCGGCCGGCCGCTGCAACCTTTTTTTTTCCAGGGAATCTCTGCGCTCCGGGAATATATATATCGATAAGCGGTGTACATAAGCGACCGGATAAGCATCCCCGAAATTGGCCGGACGTCGTCGCTTTTCCCACAGGCCGGCCGCAGCATTCGTGAGGATGAATATATTTTCGGACTCGGAGCGCGGCTGCCGGCTGCGGGAGGGTGCAAGTGTGCTCGGCACGTGGCTGCGGAAATTCGAAAAATCGCATATACCTTCACCCTTCGCTCGCCGATAAAGCGACGAAATTTATGGCTGTAAATTACTCCGCGTGCGGTTAATATTTGGCCCTTTATCTTCCGGTGTATGGGCGTTTTCGCTTTCACGGTGCGTTTTTTTATTTAAAAGTTTTATTTTCAATTTACCAAAGCATATCCGAGCGTCTCTAAAGTCATTAAATCGCAGCTCTATAACACTTTAATCCAATAAGCTAAAAAAACCGAACGCACCAAGAGGTACGATGCGCGCGCTTGCGCATTGTCGCGCGAAAATCAGGGATATTATACAAGGCCACCGGCGCGGAATCGCCGAAATATGCTCGAGCGGCATATCGTGCGAATGAAGGGTGGGCCACTCCGACGAGGAGGCGTGTCGACTGGGTTTGCCCACTGTCCCATGAACGTCAAGCCGCTTCGTCGTGCCTGTATATGCATATAAGAGAGGAGATTTGCCCGGAAAGTCGAAAGGCGAGCTGTCTGCGCAGTAAATTAATTCGATTTCAAAAATGAAGCCGTCATTTTTAGGCTTCTTTGCAAAATCGAAAATAGATTTTTATTTATTACAGTTTTAAAATACCAACAAGTAGATGAATATTACTCACTCCCAGGTCGCTGAAGACCGCTTTAAGTAAAATGTACAAACAAGGCAGAATGAAGTAAAAACTACAAAACAATTGTAAACCGTTTTTTTAAACGGAAGAAAAAAAAAACGAGAGAAATGCAAGGTACACGCGGGCACGTGTGAAAAGGAGTAGGGATTCCGCCGGGGGTGAAATGGGGGAAGGGATGGCAGCGAATGAGCAGAGGGAGAAATCAATTTTCCTTATCACTGTCGAGCAGCCGTCCCATATTAATTCCATTATTAGTGTTTACTGTCTGCGAAGCGCCATACGCGCCGAGAGAGATTTCCGACCTGCAGAATCGATCACTTTACTTGCGCAATCAAGCGCACATCGATATAATAAGCATTTTGTTCGCGATATTTTTTTTTAATAAAATTGTAGACTTGTACTTTGCTTCGATCGCGTGATAATACGTCTCTGTTTGAATAAGACAATCATAAAATAAACATTACACTGTAAAATTTTTAGTATTCAGCAGGATTCTGCAGGGTATAATTATTAATTTACTCAAACAATTTACACTTCGTCATTCCTTACTCCTCAATAAAGTATACGAATGAAGTACCTTATTTTCCCAGCTCCAACTTTAATTTCCTCATCTCTCGGAGTACAATACTCTCGACAATACTTCCTCAACTGCGGGAAACAGCAGTAAAAGTAAAACGATCAAAGCGCATTATACATTGACCCAATGGCACATCCTGCAGCTCGCAAATCTCCTCTCTCCTCGCAGTCGAAAAGGCGTTTTCCGGCGTTCTCGGGAAAACTCGGACGGAGTCTGTGCAGGATCCTCCGGCGGCTTCGGCGAACTGCTGCAAAGGGGCCGAGAGCCGGCGAGTGTTCCGAGCTGATAAGGAAGCGGGAGCCCCGCCTTGCCAAAGTAATCGCGGCATGAAAAATTAATCTCCAAGACTGGCCGTCTACAAATCGTCCGGCAGATTACTCACCTCGATAACCAAGTCGACGAGTGGAAAGGGATTATGGGCCGAACCTCGCTTATCATAATACTTTCTTAGTTTATTGTGACACTCGAGGCAATTAAGGAGCGGGACGACAAATCTTAGTTGATTAAGTGAAAGGCGATTTTGTATATAGTTTTATGGAGTTTAAGGTGACGGTAGAATTCCGGACGAGGAGAAAGGGAAACAGTTAATTGTGTATTTAATTGGGTACACGTATTTACGTAGAAATATCCATTTATTTATTAATTTATACATATCTATATATATATATACAAGTAACGTACATTTGAGTACTGAAAATATTATTCGTTAATTTCAATCAATGCAGCATAATAAAGCTTGCTAAAATTGATTTTTAGAAACATAAAGTATCTCGAAGTAATTGTAATAATTCACCTACCGACAATTGCTTTTTGTCGCTCGCATTTTGAAAATGTACATTGATCAATATGTACGATTTTCTTAACATATTTACATTTTTAAAAATACACGCAATTTGTTAACAATTGAATATAGTCTCCATAAAAATATGAAAAACTCTAAAATACACATCAATCTCAAGAGCAGTAAATAATTCTCAATGCTTTGTCATACGTTTTATAACTCTAAGAGCTTTAAATATCACATAGAAGGTACACTTATTCTTCAAAACGACATGTATATATTTTTCATTTACTGCATTAGTTAAAACTTAATGTGGCTTTAGATTGCAATAAAGGAAGTAAATTGATTAATACATTATTTATATAAAATTTTACAAACCAGTTTTTCAATTTATTCAGAAAATTATACATATATCGTTTGATTGGGCAAACATTCTGCACAATATGAAAATTTAGTTTATTTTTGTTCATATGATTTATTCAGCAGCAATTTGATGAGCATTTTTTTTATTTAATAATTTTATTCATACTTTTATCAAATTTAATTATAATAGCACCATATTATCAACAATATAATACTAATTTTGCTAGTTTTTAGTATGAACTACTAGGATTTAACAGTCTTCTTGAAATTTGAAATAATCCTAATGACTTTGACGTACGCAACGTATACAACAAACAAGTACACATCTTAATGACATAAGTAAGGCGCTTACACAAATAATATAGTTTTTTCGGTATTATTTTGTACTTCTTTGTTAATATATTCAACAATGATTACAAAACATTAAAAAAGTCTGAATAATTTTACTATGACTTTTTCTTTAACAACTTTCTATGACTAATTATTAATTCAGATTGTATTATTTAACGCTGTACAAAATTGAATAATTTCGAACTGCAATAAATGCAATGTATCACTGAATTAATACTATTTTGTTAATTACTTAGATTTACTAGGAAATAAGTTTTTTAATACGATTAAAATTTTAGATAAAGACTTATCACAAATTACAATGAGGTATTCCGATGGACTTGGTATTACTCTAATTTTATATTACATTATACAATTTTTTCTTACAAATTTATAAATTATTATAGAAATTAGATAAAAAATAAGTTTCTATTGCTTTAAAAATTAGGTGCAAAGTTGAAAGATTTTTGAAAATTGGAAAATTTTAAAATTAGAAAATAGTGGAATGTTTTTCTGCAACTTCTTTTTGTTACTTCTTCAGACGTTTTCCTATTCGCGTGCTTTTGGAATTTTTAATTTTTGTAAAAAATCTAATAAAATGTAAAACCGGATGGAAGGCACTTACACAGAGTTAAAAAATTTTTTAATTAGTTTTGCACAATTAGTACCTTCAAAAGTAAAATGAAGTCCACTAGTCAATATACATTAAGCAAAATAATCTTAGGCATTTTTAAGAAATAGTATCTTCTCCGCATAATTATTTTACAACGAAATCATTGGTCTAAATAAAGCACGTATACCTACTTTCTTAATTGCTTACAAATAAGCGCACAACAAAATGAGCAACGGAACCGCAACCACCATGAGAACGTATATCACCGTTCTCGGCTCGCAGGTGGATATGACAACGTACTCGTCGTTCCACTGGGAATCGTTGCCGCTTACAGGCAATTCAAGCACCGTACGTTCGTTGCTAAAGAAGCTCATGGGCAGGGAGCACTCTTTCGTAGTGTTCTTGCACTCGAAGACCGGGTTCGACGTATTGTACATCGTTTTCATCAGGTCGAATTTCACGCGCACGTAGTTCGGCTGGATTTCATTTTCCGAGCTGAACACGAAGAAGTAGTAGCCGTCCACCGGAACTCTGCAATATAAAGTTTTCCGAATTCAGACCGAATTTATACCGTCTTCTTTGCGCGTTTTTATTTTACCCTTTGCTTTTAATAGCTATTTTATTACATTTCCTCTAAATACTCTCACCTATAAGTTATTGTGTTGGCGACCGATGCCGAGGAATGATGAAGCTCGAATTTGGGCTCGCAGAAACGATGTGGCGTTAAGGGAAGGTTTAAAATTAAGCCCTTGCATTCTAACAATCTTTCTTCCGAACTGCTAAAAGAACTCCAGAATTCAGAATTACTTCGATCGTTCAAAGTCGTTTCATTCACTGTGCCGCGATCTTCGGCAATTCCATCCGGATGCAGTACCCCCTGTAAAAAATAACGGTGATCGTTACTTTAAAATATCTAATTGTCTTCCCATTTATTATTCTACTAAACCGACCTCTTCAATAGCGGCATCGCCATCTTCGTCATCATCGGTCAATCCCATGCCCATCGGCGAGGACAGAAAGAGATCCCTTTTTCGACGGCGCTCTTCTTTCTCGGTGACTTCGTTTATCACCTTTTTCATCGTCTCTTCGTTTTTGGGATTTTGCACGTTGACTTCCTGAATTAACTTGTCCAAAACCTTCTTACCTCTAGATCCTAAATTCCTTATCTTTTGAAGTGTATCTTCGAATACTTCCACCGACGACGGTTCGACCGTAGAGTTTATTGCGGCAATCAGACTTTCGGTTGTTACCTTCACTTCGGGAGCTTTTGTATTCGCTTCAGGAGTTGTAGTTAGCAGAGCTGGAAACAGTTGTTTGGAATCGATAAAAAATATTTTGTCGACACTTAGTTAAATTTAGAAGCATTTCAAGACAATTTTCTTTAAAAGCAGCAATAACCCCAAATGAAAATTTTACTATTCCTTATTACCCAATCAATATACATCCCTACCTTGCACCGAATCCTTCTTATCGACCCCGCTGGCTTTCGCATCGAACGGCTTTCCCGACTTGTTCGACTTCAAGGACAGAAGCTCCTGCCTGATGAATTCCGTGTCGTCGAACGCCGGCGGTTTGTCGATGTTGGCGCTCTCCTTGTACACCCCCTCGTAGTGATGGTGCTGGGTGCTGTTCTTCTGACGCCTCCTCATGTCCAGGGTCTTGATGAAGAGCTGCGTGAGGATGGCGCGCATGTCCTTGGCGTCGAGCTCGTGGCTCGAGTGATGCCCGGGCTCGAGCTTGGCGGCCGCCAGCTCGTCGGCGCCGCGCTCCTGGTGGAAGCGGACGTCCTGGTGAACGCGCTTCATGCGCGAGGGCTCGTTGCTCGGGCCGCTGGTGTTCTGGACACAGAGAACAGGGAAGAGTTTTTGGTTTTGTTTGCGCTTAATTATCAATGGAGTATTTGGCCAATTAGACGGGTATTTTTATCTCTTGTGTGTACGATAGAATGATAATGCTGGACATTGTATGTACTCTACACTTAACTTTAGGGATAATTATACCATAAAAATGCCATGTCGAGAATAAAAGTTGATGCAATGATTTCAAAGTGATATAGATAACAGAGGGTATAAACTTTTTATGGGTTGTTTATTTAGCCGCGAGAAATTCTGATTGCATATCGATGTTTATACTTGTACTTTTAAGGCAAAAAAATTTGGTTTAATAAATGATGATTAAAAAATTAATTGGTTCAACATAAAAAGATATAATAATTTTATTAATACAGTTATATAATTTTATAGAAATAAATATGTTTAATTTTAAATAAATTTATTTATAATATTCATGTAATAATAATTATGCGTGTGTTTATTGGTATCTAATTATTAAATAAACTAATTATCAAATAGTAATTTTTTTATAAAACTAAGTTACGCACTTTTTACATTATTTTCATTTTCCGTATCGCAATCTAATAATTAACGAGATTCCAAAACCAACAAAGTAAATTGGAATTGTGTAAGGCAATTAGCAAATAAAAAAAAAAGCAGTTAATGAAAGATATTTCTAGAAAGTAAATATTTTGCTCAAGAAACATTGTAAACGTCTTAATGAACAATTGCAAAACCCCAAATCACCGGATACATGACTTTTCTTATTGCGATTTTATTTGAGCTTCACATTCCCACCGTCTGTTATAACGTAAGAAAGGAGAAGAAAGAGAATATAGACTCAATATTTATTCGGGTATTTGGAGTGGCAGACGGGCACCTGTTTGTGAAAACAATATAACAGATAAATGTGTAAATCCACTAAAAATTTGCGATTTAGTCACCGAAGTCTTTGCCGCAATTACGAGGTTTTTTCCCAAACGTTATTGTCATTTCAATTCTTTGTTTGGCGAACGTGAAAAAAACTGAATCGAACGACTGATGAAAGATTTGATGAGGAAAAATTTATCATTCGCAGACATTCGCGTGTGCATCTTTTGATTGATATAGTCAAGGACTTGATTTTATTCTTACTTATAGATTATCTTTGCGTTAATAACGAGAAACACAAAAGATTCATATTTTTAATTGCACGTCAATTCTGACTTTATAATGTAAGAATAATCGGTATTAGCGATTTTATTTTTATCGATGGATCTGATTTTATTTATCCATTTTACTCAAATAGAAATAATAATAAGAGAAAAGATAAATGCAAAAAATGAAAATACTGTATTTTAAAATATTTTGAAAAAATTAAAAAATCATATTCTACTTACAGTATCGTTAGGCCTCGTAAGTAAACCTTGTTCCTCTGCCACTTCCACGAGTTCTTCAAGCTCCTCACTACTGTCATCCCCAATGAAGGCACATTCATGCAAATGTTTGTGACCACGAATCACAGTTAGCGAAGCCCCTGGCCATCTGAAAGTAATTTGTAATTAATTTAATAAGTTCGATCATACTTCTACCACGTAGAAGAGAAATTTTAAATGTTGAAAATATTTTAAGTGATTAAAACTTCAATGTATAATTTAATTTATTTCTAAAGATATTTCAGTGAAAAATAAGCAAAGAATATATCTTTTAATGATCGACAGAATTATCATCAAACGCAAATAGAGTTAACTGGTACAACTGGATTTTTTCAGCGAGTAATAATTTTATAATTAAATATTTACTTTTCAATGCTTTAATTTTACGAACCAACGGCATGTCTGTTTTAAATTTAACCCTCTCATAAAACAGATAAAAAGCAAGATTTTAAGATGGACTTGATGATTAAAGCTCGCCCAGGCAGCAACTATTGTAATAGGGCTAATCGATTCGTTGCCAAGCAAGATAAAAATGTTCTAAAGTTTAGAATCTGTAAGTAAATTTATTTTTCCGCACATTTCAATCTTAAGAATCTGCAATTAACTTTTATAAATATCTAAAACCGTAAACTGATTGTTGATAAAAACTTGAAAACATTGCTGTTACATGAAACACCTATTATTGTGTTAACAGATAAAACAAACCATAGGTATACATCTATCTTGGACGTGCAGCGGAAAAGTTCAAAGACCGCCATTTTTCTAATTTACAAATCAACGTTGGTATCTCCAAAAAATTTACTTATCTCCAATGGTAAATAAACTAATCAGTTATCAATAACTTATTTTTACCGGTAGAATTATAAAATTGACAATTATTAACAGCTTTCAAAATTGCCAGCCTGCATTTAATAAATAAACGCCAAAATGCCTCGAGATATTTCCATGACGTCTAAAACACAACGTGCAATCTCTCCAAGCCAAATACGTAACGGCTTCACTTGGAGTTTTTTGAAATTTTAAAAATTAAAACCTCCTGCTAAGACTCGCGTATACCTTACACAAGTGGAAACGGTGACGCTGCTGCCTCGGAGGAGATAAAAACCCCAGTACTCTTTCATATCATCCTCCAATACAAGGTGTCTCGTCATTGTCACCGCAGTCGCTTCTTTTTCCATCTTCGGCACATCTCTCATTAAATATGCATTGAACGTCGTGTTGACCCTTACCAATTGTCGCTGGAACGATAAACACGTCGGAAATTGCGTAGTTAGTATTGCGATCCTTGAACATCTTTTTACATTCGTTTCAAGCAGCAGTTAATGTGCAGAAAAATTGTAAGGATCGATCATAATTTTTGTAAGTTTTAATTATTGCTCCAATGGCATAAAATACTGCGAGTATTTATGCGTATTTACTAGATTCCTTGACGGATAAATAAGAGATAAGGAGCCGGTTGTTATCTCATACTCGAACGCTGTTATCGCGTTCAATTAAATTTCATTTATAGATGATACCCACTGAAAGACTGATTATCTGTCGTTACCTAGAAGTTTGAATTCTTCCCACAGTATAAATTTGATACCCGTCCAAAGATAATCAGCGAAAAACTTTAAATTTATTCTTATCGAGAAATTATGGAGGATTATGGAAGGTTAATAAAAGAATATGATTGTACCGAATAATATGGTAATTGAAGGTTTTATACTACCAATTAATTAGACCGATAATTTTCACATAATTATATCATTTTACGATTGCATCTTATCTGGGCAAAATTATAACTTTCAATAAACGAATCATTATAAATACAAAATTATCTGCTTCAATAACCAAACGAAGGATTAATAAAATATTAAGATTATTAAAAAAAATTGTTACTTGTTTAATCAAAATTTTCAGTTGAAATTTGAATAATATTCATCTTTTTACTTAATTTTACGTATTGAATATTATAACAAAATCTTCTAGATTAATAAATTAACGAAAACTTCAAAGTCAAACTTTTCTAATCATTATACGCTCGTAGAGATATAATTATGAATTCACCAAATCTGTTACTTAATTGTATTACAATTCTTATGAGATAACTTCCGAGACAAAACAAGAGATAAATTTATTTATGATTAACCATTTGAATCGGAAACAAATTATTTGAACGTTATCTAAGAAACTTGCACATTGTCTGAAACATTATTACTAAACCCGTAAAAGTCAACGTACCCGCAAACAATTCGATTAAGATTAGATACGCACAAGTTCATTCTCAAAGAAATGCGATTCGACGATTTTTCACACGGCCTAAGCCTAAGAGCATATGTCCCTCAAAAAGATGTTCGAAGGCACCCAAACATTCAATACCTGACACCACGTCGTCGAGATCCTTCCGTCGATCAATCGCTGATCGGAAATCGCGAGCGGGTAGAGCTGCTCGGAGTAGACCTTGTAGCGCATGTAAACCGGCACGGCGACGAGCAGAGCCGGGAGAATGACCCCCAGGAGGCAGAAGCGCAGGAGGCGCAGCGGCCCTTTGCATTGCGTTGGTCGCGGCTGCCAGTCTCTCGGTCGGGCCCCGTCGTCTGCGTGAAATTAATAATACATCAGAGTCGTTGTCGTTCGTTGCCTTTGAGGTTTTTCTTTTTCGACCCACTGGCCGTGAGCCACTTTTCGGCGCGGGGACGGTCAATCGGCGCGTTATTGATTTTGATGGGAAAGATTCAACGCCGATCACATGAGAATTTATTTTATCGCTTCTCGGCAACGAAAGTGTCGTCTCGATTGCAAAACGCGACGCGAAATGAGGAAGATGCTTTTTAAATATTGTTGAATGTGTGTTTACAGTTTGAACGGTTTCGCCTACGTTCTTTCTGTAGTTTTTTTTTATTTCGCTTGCATGAGAATAATTTTACAGCGGTACTCTACCAACAAATTATACTTGGCTTTTAATTTTATTTGCTTATTAGTTTTTTCAAGAGCAAACGAAAGCCTGTTTATTTGTTTCTATCTGCTGTTTTCGAGTAAACGTTTGCCACTAAATTGTACTTATAAACCAGATTGTGCTCGATTTGAATTTTTAAACATTTAATTAAACTCAGTCCTTATTGTTGCTTTTTCAAATTTGATAAAAATATTTTTTTAAATACCTAACATGAAACTGGAAAAGTTATTTTAAAAATACAGCTACAAAACTGCATTTACTTATGTAAAAATATTCAGTTGCGTTAGTTTTGACTTTTAAACAATGACCATCAATTTTTATCAAATTTAAATTTAAAAAAAGTTCAGCTTTTTATTTTATTTCCAAGGTTGCATTTTTAAACTCCATTTGTTTTGCTTAATTTTATTTATGCTTAATAATCAAACTATTTATTACTATAATAATAAGACGATGCAAACACTGTATTAATTGAATGTATTTATGAATGATATAATGAATTCGTCAAAGTTGAGAATTCACTTTGAATTGATAATCTAATTGCGATGGCGCAGTAGTTTATCGGGACCTGATGCATAATCGCTTATGTTAATTTAATTTTTTCCCTTTCGTAGATTTACACCACGTGAATTATTCAAATTAAATTTCAAGTTCAGGATGTGTTTCCGCAAAAATTTATTTTATTTCTGTATACAAAACACGTTTTTATTTTATGACTTACATTTAAAGTGTTTTTTTTTTCATCATATTATATATTAAAAAGTTTTTTTTAATTCCTCAAAATCGAGATTCCAAATGCCAGACGAATAAAGGTCGCTTACATTTAAAAACAGCATTTTATTTGACCCCATTCGCAAAAATGACACATTTCTCGCGGTTATCTTGTAAATAAACCAGAAGAATTTTCGTTCATTTTAAATTTATCGCAAATTCCGAAGGCTCATCCCGGTATATACAAAATATTCAGCATTTCACCTCGCCTCGATAAAGAGGAAAATATCTTTTCGTATCAAAGCAACGCCGGTACAAATTACGATCGTATACATTTAACGCGTGGCATTAACGCGAATATCTCCTTCGCGGGTTTAAATATCATTGCATCGATATGACTGCACGCGCGGGCACACCTTCGTTTTCGCTTAACGCAATTGGCAAAAGTTGGCGGAAAATTCCCGCGGAGAATCCAGCGCCGTCTCCCGTGTCGAAGTGGAAGACGTGCCTCGATGCCGAGCGCGGCTTTTAGCGCTCGTGGC
The DNA here is from genome assembly GCA_900474385.1 of Ormyrus pomaceus. Lineage (NCBI taxonomy): Eukaryota > Metazoa > Arthropoda > Insecta > Hymenoptera > Ormyridae > Ormyrus > Ormyrus pomaceus. The sequence continues at coordinate 26,325 of UCOM01000995.1, forward strand.
TCAGCGCGTGCAAAAATTTTGAAACACTGCCAGATGGAAAAAGCCAGTCTATGATTTCATAGATTCGAGTGAAATTTCGGCAGAAAGTTTTAAGATTGTGATGTAACAATGGTAGGTGAAATGCAATTTTTCGATTTGATATAAGCATCGGTGATTCGAAAACTTCAACTTGGATTTGTAGTAGCACATTTTTCATTCGTTTTATACTAATAAATGTAAATAAAATTAAAAAGTTTGCAAATTAACAAGCTCTAAAATCCGTTTAATATTTGAAAATTCTTATTAGTGACTTTAATAAACTTTTAGTTAAACAAAATCAATTTTTTACAAAAAAACCTTATAAACAAAATTACTGGCTTATACACTTTGTATACAAGAACTCAAACAGAAAGTTCGGACGTGAAAGTAATGGTATCTGTACAAAGGCAAATAAAGATACCCAAATAAACTCAACAAAGTAACTCTGAATATTCACATAAGAATGTACACAATTTGGAGCAAGGCTTACAACTTGCTGAAATGTCACTTATACAAAATAATTGTAACTTAATTAAAATTCTAATCATGAATTGGACATTAATATTCTTTTTTAGACAAACATTCGTTCCATGACTTCTCACAACATCGTATTTTACCGAAACGAATTTGTACAATTGAAGCAGCTGCAAAATTAGATTGCTAAACTGCAACAGAAGTTACTAGAAAATCTTACTAATACATCGTGACCGCCTAACTTTATCTTTTGTTCCAAGGTGGCATAATTTCTTCGCATGATTGTTAATGACTCAAATAGAGATTTTTCTGCATTTATACTTATCTTGAATTTGTACTAATATTTGTCCGCACGTCTATATATTTATATACAAATAGATTTAGACTTTTGAATGTGTCAGATAAACTACTTATAGATTAAAGGATTTTTCTTTTATGCAATTCAGTGAATTTTTCTAAGGTAAATAATGCGCTTGTCACTACACAAATAAAGATTAAAGCGGTTCTTCACAAAAGAATGCAAGCATATTTGAAAAATGTAAAAGAATCTTTATTAGCAGAAGAATATGATATCTATATATATTTATTAAAATTTTTTTCAAATAATAATTGACTAAACTACTAAAGCAGATGATTGCACTTTGAAAAGGAAATGGGTACATTACTTAATGCGAACCGGAGAAGATAAAACGGAGAAGTATACAATGTGCTACTACTTATGTACGAAAAATATTAAAAAAAAAAAAAATTTTTCTGTACAGATCGTACTTTCGATTATTTAACTTAGCGTACTTAAAGACAATATTTTTTCAAAAACTTGTATAATTTTTTGGATGATTTAAATATTATTTGTCTCATATGCAAACTTAAAAACATATGTCACAATTATTTTTTAACTTTTTCATCCTTGTAAGGAAAAGCGATAATTTTTTCAACGTGTAATTCACATCAATTTTAACGACCTTTACATTTTTCTGTTTAAATTGTCTTTAATATTAGATAATAAAAATGTGCAAGAATTAAAACTAGCTTTTTCCTGGTTTTCTTTAAGAATTTCAATACAAAAACATACACAATCTTATTCTGGTAAATGCTTTTAATCTTAAAATTTTGTTTGTTTCTTTTTTTTTTTTTTTTTTTTTGAAAAAAGCGAGATTTTCTTTCTTGTTAGGTAAACGTGTCTTGTTTACGATTTTCAAAATCTTTTTCATTTAAATATATGTCATCACTCAATCTAAAGTAAATTAAGGAACAACTAGATATGCATATTTAACAAGCCTGCCTCGTAAACTTTGCATAAATTAAAATTCAAAATATTCCACTTTATAAGCGCGCGAATACGTGTCTTGCAAGTGCAATATATCCACCGTGTATTAGTGCGCTTTTTACGAAATTAACAATTATAAATTTTGAAAACATTCGATATAATTTTCTACTTTTACAAGCAAATGAAAATAAATTATTATATTTTTAATCAAAAACGCACCTTATTCTACATACATTTTTACAGCTTCGATAAATATACTAGAATATAAAAAGATAATCGAATAAAAATACGAATGTTGAACAAACTTTCTGATGCACAAAAATGACTACTGTTTAACATTCAAAGTACTAAGATTGTATCATCTAATAATATAGGTAATAATTTTTCTGACTCGCTATACGTTATAGTCCAAACTGGTTTTTACTGCTTTTATAACGATGTTCTTTTTCAATCTTCCACGCCGCCCGAAATTTGTGAGCCACTTACAGCGTGTACGTTCAACACAGCGCTTGATAATTTTTAAATATTATGTATAAAACCTGCAGTGGGCATAAAATAAGGATGTAGACACGGATGTATGATACGTACCCTATGCAAACGTTTATTTCCTTAAACAAGTGGACTCTCGAACGTTACAGGAAAGAAAATTTATAATATTGACGAATCTATAAGCATCCGGTACTGAAATAATATTCATTTGCAAGAACAAAGCGAGATTCGCAGCTATACATAAGATATATTTCACACGTGTGGCGCGATACCGACGAGGTGTGTTGCGTGCGTGTTTACCATTTAAAAATACATTTCGTGTTCCACTCCCAGCTTCTACAGCTCGTTTTTTAATCGCTAGTCGCGATGTTGGTCTCATTCATTTGCTCGATAGAATTGTGAGACGTTTAATTTTTTTCCCCCGAGTTCAGTGACATTCTCGTATATTTTGATAGAATATGCTTTGAATACGAAGATAATTTATTTAGACTTTGGAATTCGTCGCGACATTCACAGGCGGTATCGTTGTCTTTTGTACGGTTTCCTCGGAATGTATTTACTGAGAGAGATGAATTTTATTGTTTCTTTCAGAATCTTAAACGTCGTCTTTCTTTATTTTTAAACTTTACAGACCTTCCTGTCTTTACAAAGGCATTATTTGAATGCAAGCTTTGTCGCCTACGAAATTTAATTTAAGCGCTTCTCAAAAATCATTTTTGTATTTAGATGTCGTCACGCGCAAGTAATTCTCAAAATATCAACGAGTCATCGTTTAATTTAAAAGCACTTTATACAAAAATTTTTTGATCGCACATCACACGATGCTGTAAAAAAGAATCATTGACCTCCAGCTTGAAAACATCAGTAGCAAAACACTTTCGCTCTACTCGCTTTGATCAATTTGCTGACCGACTACCAGCACTTGCCGTCACTCTCTCCTTTTTATTATCTATCAGTCGACGATAAAGCGGAAAAGAATTTTAAAAAAATAAGTCACACTCACCAAGTGAATCTAGTCTCAAGGGCACTTTCGCCAAGCCACTTTCGAAATCCTGCTCCTTCATCGGGCCAGCAAGAAAAGCCAAATACTGACAGCAACAAAAAAACTACAACAGCCGACTAGACTACGAAAAGCAATCCGTAACGCAATCTAATCTCAAGCTGAAAACATTTTAATTCACACTCCGTGTCTATACCTCAACTGCTCGTCGGCAGCGCAATACGTTCACGCTTTTGGAGCTCGCGCGTAAAACTGACTCCGCTTCTACGTCCACAGTCTTTACGGGCGCGATATTGTGGAAGCGGCGTGTATTCAAATATATAATCGGACTCGCGCGGCGTCAGTGATGATGAAGAAAACGAAGAGAAGAGAAAAACAGACGGAGAAGACGGCAAGCGCGAGTTGGAGTAGGGGTTCTACCTCTGCCTGCTTTTTCTTCCTTCGCAGCCGAAATACTTTCTAAAATCTCTGGCTTATCGCCGCCAGACTCGCTGTGTGTTAATGTGCCAGTAGCAGCGTATCTGCCCTGATGATCGGTAGCATAAGGACTGACTCGGCCGAGTCACTGTACGTAGATTACATACTGGAGCTTATCTTCCACTTCTTCTCCTCTTTGGAAAATGTGCTTTCTGTACACGCTAAGAGCAACGACGGGCTTTCGATGCAAACTTCATTCTTTGGCTTTTTGTTTTTATGTAGTGTCTCCGTCTGGCCTGGGAAAACCATAACAAATTTTGAGAATCTTATATTATTTTTCTGATTTTTAGTGCTTGACGAACATTGCTGCGTGCATTTGTAAAACGGTTGATGTTTTAAGATTAACTATTAAAAGTAATCTCAATAAAATCTTCATGATGTAGCTGAAATCGTAATTAGTTTTCAAATGTTAGTGATATAAAATGCAATCTTTAAAACTGGCTATTATAATACATATACTTTGTACGTTAAAACGCGTTAAGCAGTTTACGAGACTATTATCGTATCGGATTAAAGATTTAAAACGTGCTTTATGTAATATTACTTGCAACTATGAAAATCTCTATTTCTAAGAATCATAGTTTTTAATCTTCTCATTACGCAAATAAAAACCATAAATTTTTGGAAAAATCAAAATATTTTTAATAATACAAAATATTATGTACATTAAATTTAAGATGTAGGTACTTCATTATCTACAGCCCATCTGTCCTGCATACTTGAATTAAATCCTTTACTTAAAGCGACTGAATTTTTAAGGCAGCGAGGACTCGGAAGTTTTTATAAATTTACAATAATGTTTTAAAACATTTTAAACTATACTAGACTTTTTCTTATTTTATAGCACTTTTACTGGGCCCATCGCCTTTGGATTTGGATGTTGTTTCTCCTCTTCTTCGTTTATTAAGTGGATTTCTAGGGTCGTAAATTTCAAACCAGTCATCACCTTTTGTACTAGCGTCTTTTGCTAATACAGGAGCTTTATCCACACAACGCAAAGTCTTCGACATCCAAGAGACGTCATTTGGGTCTTCTTCGTCTTCATCTTCAACTTTCTTATCACTTTCTGGTTTTTCGTCACTTACAGTTTCCTGAATAGTACTTACTTTTTGCTTGAATTTATTAAATAATTGAAGCGTAAAGTTTTCTCGAGAGGATCCTAAAATTCGTTAAGTAATTAATTTATTTGTACTTGACAAGAATCTTTCAATTTAACTTATCGTTTTACCTTTTGAAGGCAATTTAGAAGCTTGTTTTTTATACTTTTCTTGTGTTTCCTTATATTCTTTAGTTAATTCAGACTTCATTTCTTTTTGCTTTTTTTCCTCTTCTTTTTGTTTTTTATCTTCCAACTTCTTATTTTGTTCGTTTTTTATTTCACGCTTAAAACTGCGAATTTCTTTTTTAACTTCTTCGCTAAAAAAATTAATGAAATAATTAATAAAAATGTAAATACTGCACTATTAAAAACTATATAGTAAATTTCAAAAATGGTACAAACGTTTTTTTCTTTCTCTCTTCTACTCTATCTTTTCCAAGATAATACTCTTCTTCTGATTCATCATCCTCATTTGGTTGAGGTTCTTCTTTTTCTACTTCAACATTTTTCTTTGAACCTTTTAACTTATCTTTTATTCGCTGTGCCATTTCTCTAAAATGATAATTCATAGAAAAAAGATATCAAATTTTCTGAAATTGTGTAATAGAAGCAATCATAATTTGATCTGTAAATTAATACAAACTTACTGCTTTTCTTTTGCTACAGCAGCTTTTTCCTCTACTGTTTGAGAATCATCACTGTCATCACAATCATCACTATCTTCTCCAGTTTTAAATTTTTTATTTGGTGGAATATCTTCAATGACAGGCTGAGAACTTAATTTTGGATCTGATAAATTATCGTGGGCTGATTTACTTTTACCACCTAATTGTTTATTTAATACTACCGATTCTTCTTCAGCTTCTTCAGCTTCTTCACCAAAAGATAATAATTTGAAATCTCTATGAAATATAAATGCATTATATTTTTATTAAATAACAAAGATAAATATTTAATATTATTTCTTTAAATAGCCAGGATTGAAATGAATTCTTAGGTATTTTTACTGTGGCTTGATCAATAAATATGCGCATCAAATATTACATTGTTAAAAGTAAACAATGAATCCTTTATAAAAAAAATAAATATTTTAATTCTTTGTAATACTTACTTTACTCCTTTCTTATGTTTCTTTCTTGCTTTTTCTTCACTTGTTATTTTCTTAGGAACTGTTCTTGGAACAATATCATCAAAGGGATTGGTTAAAACTTCTGTTTTTAATATTTTTTGAGGATAAACAGGTCTATCAGTCTAAAATGAAAATATAAATATACTATATTATTAAATTGCATTAAGATTTTACACTTTTATTAAAAAATTCTTACTTCATCAACTAATGCATCTTCAAGTTTTATCATGTTATAAATAGTTTCTCCTGCAACTTTTCCAAATATTGTATGTTTATTTTGTAATTCAGGAGTTGAAGCGAGTGTAAAAAAAAACTGAGATCCATTATCATCCTTTCCAGCATTTGCCATAGCCAATAGGCCTCTTCGACAAAACCGCAATCTTGAATGAAATTCATCCTGGAATAAAAGAAATTTCAATTTTTGTTAATTATAAATGTCAATAAAACTTGCAATGACTATTCACATTATACATACTTTAAAAGGCTCTCCGTATATACTTTCACCACCTTCGCCTGTGCCAGTAGGATCACCTCCTTGAACAATGAATCCCTTAACAATTCGATGAAATACTGTATTGTCGTAATATCCTTCCATGCACAATTGAATAAAATTTCTACAGGCTTTAGGAGCTTCTTTTGTCCACAGCTCCAAATCTAAGTCTCCAATACTTGTTTTCATAATCACCTGAATTACAAAGTTTTAGGTTAAATTAAAAATTAAATGATTAAATAATTAAATCTTTATTTTATAAATTGATTTTTACCTTTCCCGTAGTGGGTGGTTCTTGAATATAAATATTACTCATTTTGTTTTAATAAGTTTATGAACAAAATTTATAACCTCAACAATCTTCTTTGTACAATATCTTCTACAATTATTAAAATATTTCAATCTTAATACTTGTTTACATTCGATTCTTCTAACTTATTTTTGTTATTCATTCGTAATAACACGTTCATAACAGTGCACTGATTTCAGAGCCTGAAAAATAAAAGGTAGTTTTTTTTTTCCTTTATGAGTTATTGCCGCGCTGCGGCCATGTACTCTGAATCCTCGGTGTGTCGATCAATATATTCTAGTTTTCAGAGTCCCGTGGGATCTTCGTGGTTTTGTTTATAATCTGAACTTCTTAGACTTTTGACCTCTGTATCACACGTAATGTATCCGGAACTGTGAGGCTGTCCCTCTGGCGCCGGGATACCACCGGTCAAGAAGAGCTACTAACTGCTAGCTCCTCGCAGCCCGTAAGACAGGCTTCAATGCTCCGGAGTCCGGACTCCTGTAATAGAGGGATTAGACTCTAGGACATAGAAAAATTTGTGGAAGGGATAGAAACAAGGTAGTTCTTAAAGCACTATATATGCATACTGTTGATATACCTACATAAAGTGCATACTACTGTAGACATGCAATTGACTTGTTTCCTTGGATACTGACAAAACTTGATAGATCTCTATTCTATTTCTGTACTTTTCACCATCTTACGTTAAATTTCAAGTAGTAAAGTTTATATGCACTTCCAACAATGGCAGAAAAACAAGAATTTTATAAGTTAGTTAATGACAAAACCAAAGTGCCTCGTTTAACACCGTTACCTCAAATTGATCACTTAAAAAGCGAACAATTGGAAAAGAATCCAATTCAAAAATTTCGGGCTCATGCTTTAAAATTAGTGAAATCCAAGCCTCCTCCGCAGAAAGCTACAGACAAATGGAAAACCAGTGTTCAACGTCTTTCAAAAACGCACTACACGGAAGAGCTTATTAAAATAGCAAAAACAATTTCGTTACAAGGCCTTTTACCAGAATGGGAAGACAATATTTTAAAATTAATTCCCAAAACTTCCAAGAGAAAACATATTGGTTTCCTGATGTCTGTCATGAAAGAAGTAAGGCAAGATTATTTAAAAGAAATGAAAAATTTAAAAATCAGAACCACCGTCAAGATAGCAGATACAGATCCAGATGATATTCAGCATTCACAAAGTCACTTGAAATACAGAGCGTCCAACGAAGATTTCAGCTCGTCGTTTAGCATCAACAAAAAGCTAATGTCAAAAAAGTATTTTTTGTCTCACCAGCTAATAAGAAGCATTTCCTACACCATGTTTCACCGTCTTCCCAAAAGCTTCATTAATTTCGAGCGCTACAAATCGCTTGAAGATTTACACATACGTAAATTAAACGAAATGATAATCAGTGATATACAAAAAAATTCTTTGATAGTACAAAATAAGTGTTACAACGAAATCATCAACGAAATGCTTCGAATAGACGATCTGAAGGACGACAAAAGACTGCCAAAATTGTTGCATTGTGCTGAGAGTTTTATGGTGCAACAAATATTGAATAGCATGATGAACAGTATTAATAGCCTTATCGAAGTTCTGAGAAGCTCCGGAAGCTGCGCCCAATTGAAATTGCAGCTGCTTTGTAGGAACGACACTTTAGAAATTGAGCCCAGCATCGAGGAGATCTTTTCTGTGTATCACCGAGTAATTGATAACGTAACGAGCATAGGCCAAGAACTTGTGCCTTTAAAAGAATGGTTAAAAATAAGTGATAAAGCTAAATACATTAAGGTCAATTTGCCGGAATGGTTTTTAAAAGAAGCCCACGCTAAATTGCAGGAAGTGCTCGAAGAAAAATTCAATCCGCTGCGTCAATATTACGAAGGCATTCGTGCACGTTTTAGTGCACTTTGTTCCAGCGCGACTAAAGATCGAATACTCGAATTAATTGCTAATAAAGAGAACTACGAAGTATACTGTACCGAAGTGGATAAGTTCAATGCATATTTGGCAGAAGTTAGCGTGATGGTAGCTAACGTTTATTACAATTTTGGAATATTGAATCAAACTTCGGCCATCAACAGTTTAAAGCTAAATACTTCGGAGATAATAAATATGCTGATCAAAGAGCTCATTGATAATCATCAAGAATTGAACCGCTCCATCTGCATGGAGTTCGAAAATCTTGAAAGTCGAGCGCTCACAATTCCAGACGACACCAAAGCCTTGTTCGAGCTCACCGAATACGTATCGCACGCTTCGAAAGTTTTGATTAAAGAACTGGAGGAGAGGATCGAAAGATCGGTGAAGATGCTCTGTTCTTTAGTACAAATAGCTTTATTGTCCGACGAGCATATAGAGTTAAATAAAACTACGATCAACTGGCTGGAGCTGATAAAGCCAGTTTTCAGTCAGCACAATATTTTTTGCGAAGCAAAAAAGGGAGAGTTGGAAGACGAGCTTCAAAGGAAGATCACAGTGTTGAGCGCCGAAATCGACGCAATTTTTCCCGAATTAGTGATAATCGACGACATGGACGATGCAAAGAGAGTCCAAGAGTACAAGGAATTCCTCGCTCTAATTTTAAGTAAAATTAAACAGGTGGACAGCCAAATTGAGTGGATAAATTTGGAGGAAAAACTTTTTAAGTTTCCAGAAACGCCTTTTCCGAAAGTGGATGAAATCAAGGAGATAATGAAGTCGTTCTGTTCCTTGGTGCACATAATATCTCAGTGGCGAAGGGATTACGAAGTTTGGATGGACGGGCCCTTCGAATATTTGGATGCTCAAGTGATTGATAAAAAGACGAACGATTATTTGGAAAAAATAACGGAAATGCACAAAATGTTCAAAGTCAAAATCAAATCGGACCTGACGACCAATAAGCCTTTCAAATTTTCGGGAATTGCCGATGATCCCGATCCGTTGCAGCAGCCAGCACCGTTGAAATTGTGCTGGCAATCTTTGAACGAATTGAACGAATTCAAAATGTACGTACCTTTAGCCATCTGCATGTGCAATCCGGCATTGGAAAGACGTCATTGGAGCGAAATGTCTAAAATTGCTGGCATTAATTTAATACCGAATGCCGGAACGACTTTGCGAAAAATAATCAATTTAAATCTGTTAAAAGATTTTCAACAATACGAAGTTATAAGCATCGGAGCGAATAAAGAATTGGCGCTTCAACAAAAGTTGAATGCCATGATCGAAGAATGGAATGATATCAGTTTTGAAATGTCAATTAACGAAGCCACCGAGCTACCAGTTTTCTCGGAAGAGGATAGAATAGAAATTCTTTTGGAAGAACAGTTTATTCAGATTATGAAAATGCGAGCTTCGTACTTTATTGCGCCCATCGAATCGAAAGTAGTTGACTTTTATCAAAAACTTTGTTGTGTTCGTGATACCATTGAGTATTGGAATTGTGTGCAAGAGCGTTGTAAGTATTTAAGTTCCTTTTTTTCTAACGAAATTGTACAAAATCACTTAGAAATTGAAGTTGATCTATACAACTCTGTAAACTTAATTTTAAAGAGCATTGAAGAATCATTTTCATCGATACCAACGTTTCACAATCTTACACAATCTTTGAGTGTATTGGACAAACTAAAGAAAAGTAAATATGCCTTGGAACTCATAAGCTCGAAAGTGCATGATTATTTTGAACAATTGAGACTTTATTTTACGAGACTTTTTTTTCTATCGGACAACGAAATCATGCAACTTTTGTTCGAGTATCAAAATCTAACACAAAAGAAATCGCAAATACAAAAATGTTTTCCAAACGTTTCAAAAATTAAAATGGACAAACAATTTCATATTTTTTCTATAATCGGCGAAGGAGGTGAAGAATTACGTTTGAAAAAAAATATTTCAATTTTATTAAAAGATGGCTCAACTGCAGATTGGCTTGTAAAATTGAATAAAGAAATAATTAGTACAATTAAATGTAAGCTAACCGAATCATTAGAGAGTTTCAATAACGAGTTGTGCATACAATGGATTTCAAAGACTCCAGCAATGGTGACATTTTGTATTTGGCAAATTTTTTGGACGTCACAGATTCATAGCTGCTTTTTAGACTTCGACATCGAAACACTAAATAATTTAAGTGAAAGATTTAAAATGTACAAAGAAAATGCACAACAGTATTTGAAACTTAATTTAAATAGAAAAGATAGAGAAACTATGACATCGCTGGTACTCCTCTTCAGTAATCAAGAAGAAGTGATTAATCTGCTTATTGAGAAAAAAGTACACGAGGATTCCGATTTTGACTGGAAAGCTCAAATTCGATTTTATTATGAAGAAGATGTAAAAGTTCACATTATCAATACTTGCATTAAATACGCATATGAATATTATAGCAGTAGTCAACGCATTCTAGTCAATACACCTCTTACAGAAAGATGTTACAGAAGTCTAATGGAAGCTTACTACCAAAATTATTTTGGAACTTTAACCGGTTTCTCCTGCGTTGGGAAAACCGAGACTATAAAAAATCTAGCGAGAACTTTAGCTGTTCCTTTCTTCATATTTTCCGGAGACGATAGGCAAGATTACAATTGCATAGGTAATATTTTTAAAGGCTTAGTAACTTTTGAAGCTTGGGTATACTTTAAGAATTTTACACGAATAAAAGAAGAAATACTTTCTGTAATTGCTCAGTACGTTTTTAGAATTTCTCAATCGAAGAACATGAATTTAAGTTCAATTAACATTGACGGAACGCAACTTAATTTTAATCCCAATTGCTACATCACTTTTAACATAAATCCAATGGCAAAACATTTATCGAACGTACCAGACAACTTGAAATTACACTTTAGAACGGTGTGTTTTATGAATCCTGATATCGATAAGATTTGCCAAATAGAGTTATTTGCCGCAGGATTTAGTGACGCGAAAAATTTAGCTACATCACTTACAGAAGTTTACAATCTCTGTAAAGATCAAATGTCTTCCGAGAAGCAATACAACTTTAATTTAAGAAATTTAAAGTCCGTCATTTTGACGGCGGGAAAATTGAAGTTTACGTATCCAGACGAAGATGAACAAATATTGCTCTTTCGATCTTTGATTGACGTAAACATTTCGCAATTTTTACACGATGACATTATCATTTTTCAAAGCATCCTCAACAAGTCATTTCCAGGATTGGAGCTGCCTCCGCCAAATTATGACAATCTATTAGAAGCCGTAGAAAGAATTTGTGCAAGCGAACAGTTAAGCAATCACGACGGTTTAAAACTGAAAATTATACAATTGTACGAGATGATGCATTTAAGGCAAACCATGATACTAGTAGGGGAACCTTTCAGCGGGAAATCGACCATTTTACGCATCTTTTTGGACGCTTTATTATTAATGCAAGAGCAAGACAATCAAAATAATAAATTCAAAATAAGTTGCGAAGTAATCAATCCAGGAGCTTTGAGTATTAACAAAATTTATGGATTTATCGATGAATCGACAGGCGAATGGATCGACGGAATATGTTCCGATACAATTCGCAAATTTGTAAAGGACGATGATTCAAAGTGGAAGTGGTTAATATTTGATGGTAATATGTGTTCATCGTGGATAGAGAAATTAGAAACAGCTTTTGATATTAACCAAACGTTATTTTTAACTTCGAACGAAAAGATAATATTAAGCGAAGATATAAAGATATTTTTTGAAACATTAAATTTAAATGATGTTTCACCCTCGTTTATTTCTCGATGCGGTATTTTACACGTCGAGGTGGCAGGCTGGAGACCATATCTATTAGTAGATATTATTAATGTGGATCAATTTAGAGGTTATCAAAAACTAATCTATGCATTATTCGATTGGACCATAGATCCTTGCTTAGAATTTATACATAATCATTGTACAGTCACTTTAGCATTAACGGATATGCACCTTGTTATGTCGACACTGAATTTGTTCAAAATGTACATGGAGAATGCATTGGAAGAAAATCTGGATAAAAAGGAAAAAGATCCGAAAGATTATATTATGTATTGGTCTCAAGCCGCGTTAATAATGGCAACGAATTGGGCGTTAGCTGGAACATTAGACTTTGATTCTAAACAGAAGTTTGAAGAATTTTACCTGGGTTTGTGGAACAATACAAATGAAAATTATCCTCGTCCAAAAGAAACTAAACAATTTGAAGTTTCATTGCCCGGAGAGGGTAAATTAAGAGATAACATTTACATTTTCAAGGGACCTGGTAACTGGAGAAATTGTGGAGAAATCATGAAAATGGAAAAAATAAAGGACGACCCGTTTATTCAAGATCCTTTTATTTCAACTATAAATAGCATAAAATTAACTATGCTTTTTAACTTGCATCTTAAGAATAAAATGCCATTTCTTTTGTGTGGCGAATATTCAAGTGGTAAGACAACTTTCTTAAAAAATTATTTCTCTCACATCTCAAATGACGATTACGTTACGAACCACTTCAACTTTTATTCCGTGCTGAAATCGGATAAAGCTCAGGAATTATTTCTATCGAAATTAAATAAAATCAATCGCTACAAATACGGACCATCAAAGAATAGATATTGTATAAAATTTGTTGACGATTTGAACGCGGCATTCGAGGCGCAGTCGGATACGAATTTTACTTTAGAATTAATTCGTCAGTATATGGACTATGGATTTTGGTACGATTTGAAGGGCGTAAAAAAAATAATTATTTCAAATATACTATTTGCCGCGGCTTTATCCACGGGAAGAAAGGATTTCAAAAATGTCTGTCCACGATTTCTTCGGCACTTTAACGTATTTTCAATATATTCACAAACGAAAGATAACATATTTCGAATATTTTCGAATAAGCTTTCGATTGATTTAAAAAGGAATTCATTTGCCACGGATGTCTTAAGTACCATAAATGGAATTACCAACGCCACCGTTGAAGTATACCTCGCAGCAGTACAAAAATTAAAGCCCACTCCGACAAAAATTCTCTATCAATAATCCTTACACGACGTACAAAGAATAATTAAAGGCTGTGGCTTGATTCACAAAGAGTCGGTGGAAACTAAAATAACTTTTATACGCTTGTGGGTGCACGAAACTTTCCGAGTGTTGGGTGACCGAATTGAAAATGATGAAGATAAAGACTGGCTATTTTTGAAAATACGCGAGTCCGTTAAATCGTGTTTTAAAGACCCATTTGAATCCGTTTTCGATTACTTACCAAAGTACGAAAACGACCAACTAACAAAGGAGAGTTTTAAGGATCTTATTTTTGGTAATTTTATGGATGCAGATAAAAGCAAAAGAAAGTACGAAGAATTAAGTTCGCTTGAAAATTTAAAAAGTAAACTTTTGCAATACGTAAAGGAGCACAATGAAAGTAACGAACGTAAAATGGATCTCGTTGTTACTTGTCACACAGTCGAGCATTTAATAAGAATATGTCGCGTTTTAACAATCCCAGGAGGAAATTTATTGATGGTTTGTTCCAGTGGATCCGGAAGAAAAGTTATATCAAGATTAGCATCATACATACAGCAACAATCTTTATTCGAGCCAATATTAGATGAGAATTACAATGAATCTTCGTGGCAAGAAGATTTAAAATCAATTCTAATGGATTGTGGATCCTTGAAGAAGGATTACATATTTTTAATAACCGATCGTCAACTGAAACCGACATTTTTACACGATATTAACAGTTTTCTTAGTTTGGGAGAGATACCTGAATTATTTACCGAAGATGAACAAAGAGAAATAGTCAGATCGGTTCGACTCGATGCTCAAAAAGGTAACCGTAACTTAGAACTGGACAGTGCAAGTATTTTCAGTTATTTCTTCAATGAATGCAAACAGAGATTGCACTTCATTCTTAATATCAGCCCCATCGGTAAAACGTTACAGAATTTTCTAAAAAAATACCCAAAATTGATCGATCAATGCACTGTAAATTGGTTCGATTCTTGGCCGGAGAAGGCACTCGAAGAAGTCGCCACGCACTACATAAAAAGTGTTAACGTGCCCGAAAGCGTAAAGTGTCCAATAGTCAAAATGAGCCAACATATTTTTGGACAAGCGAGACAAACGAGTGTCGAGTATTACGAAGAGACCGGCAAAAGATTCTACCTGACATCGTCCGCTTTCATTCGCTCGATAAAAGTGTACGTTTCCATCATGTTTAAAAAGCAAGAGGAGATAAAACTCAAAAGGAAGCGTTACTTGACGGGTTTAGAAAAATTGCAGCTCGCAGCTCGAGAGGTGGCGGAGATGAAGAACACCCTGACGAAGCTGCGACCGCAATTGGAGGCATCGGCACGGGAGACGGAAGCCACCATGAAGGAAATCGAGAACGAGAACATCAGCGTGGAAAGGGCGACGGTCCTCGTTAAGCGAGACGAGGAAATAGCCAACAAGAAGGCCGAGATCGCCGGGATCTTGAAAGCCGAGTGCGAGGCCGAGCTCGCGGTGGCGATCCCCATTCTGGAGGACGCGCTCGCCGCTTTGAACACATTGAAACCGACCGACATCACCCTGGTGAAGGCTATGAAGAATCCACCGGACACGATCAAGCTCGTGATGGCGGCGGTGTGCGTGATGATGAACGTTCCCTCGGAAAGGGTCGTGGATCCGGTGACGGGCAGAAAGAGCATGGACTTTTGGGGCCCGAGCAAGCGAGTGCTGGGCGACATGAATTTCCTGCAGAATCTCAAGGACTACGATAAGGATAACATCGCGCCGGCCATCATGACCACCATAAAGAAGAATTACATGTCGGACAAGAGCTTCATGCCCCACATCGTGGCGAAGGCTTCCAGCGCCGCCGAGGGCCTCTGCAAGTGGGTCCGGGCTATGGTCTCTTACGACGAGGTCGCGAAGGTGGTAGCTCCGAAGAAGGAGAAATTGGCCGCCGCTCAGAAGGAGTGCGACGAGACGGAGGCGTTCTTGAACGCCAAGCGAAAAACTTTGGCCGATTTGAATTTGAAACTGTCGGCGTTGAAGAGTAATTTGGAGGCGACGCTTTTGAAGAAGGTCGATTTGGAGAAGAAGGTGGAGAATTGCAGCATAAAGCTGAGAAAAGCCGAAGACCTCATAGCGAGCTTGGCCGGCGAGAAAACGAGGTGGATGGACTCGGCGAATAAGCTCGGTAGATTGCACGACAATTTAGCGGGTGACGTATTGCTGTCGAGTGCAATGATAACGTACTTGTCGCCGCTCAGTCTCCTGTATCGCGAGAAAAGCACTCTACAGTGGAAGGAGTCGATGAGAACTTCGAACATCCCTTTCTCCGAGGATTACAATTTCGCGCGATTTTTGGGCAAGGAGATCAAGGCGAACACGTGGCACCTGTCCGGTTTGTCGAACAACCAGTTCTCCCTGCAAAACGCGATAATAATGGAAAATTCTCCTCTGTGGTGTCTGTTCATCGACCCGCAAACTCAAGCGAACGAGTGGATAAAGAATATGGAGAAAGCAAACAGCCTGCAAGTCATAAAAGTCACGGACTCGGATTTCATGAAAACCATTCGCATTAGCATGGAGGTGGGTAATCCGGTTCTACTTGAAAATCTGGAGGAGCTCGACGTCTTGCTCGATCCCATTCTCGCGCGAGATATTTCGAGAGCTTCCGAATCCTGGAGTACGGATCTTGGGCAGAGCAGCGTTTTGTACAAGCCGAGCTTTCGATTTTACATGACTACGAGACATAACAATCCTTCGTACCCGATCGATGTTTTTAATAAAGTCACAGTCACGGACTTTTTATTGCCCAGTGACGCTCTTCGAGATCGACTTTTAGACATTGTGATATCCAGGGAGAGACCCGAGCTTCAAGAAAAATTTGACAAGATTTTAGTCGAAAATATAAATAACAAGAGGATTCTTAAGCAGCAAGAGGACAATATTTTACACGCTCTCTCGACGTGCAGCACAAATATTCTTGAGGACGAAGGGGCGATTAAAATATTGGACGCATCGAAAAGCGTTGCGATCGACCTCACCAAGCGCCAAGAAGCTGCGCAAATTTCAAAGGAAGAAATCGATGCATTTCGAGAAACTTACATTCAGTTCACGAAATACTGTGCCGATCTTTACAGCACGCTAAACATGCTACCAAATTTAAATTACATGTACAGATTTTCACTCTCGTGGTTCACGCAGCTGTACATTAAATCCATCGAAACGTCCAACCGAAGCGTCATTCACAGAAGAAGAATTGATTATTTAAAAATGTCGTCGATTCAAAATCTCCATCAAAGTGTTCACAACGCCCTTTTCGAGAAGCACAAACTCATCTACTCGTTCATTTTGTGCGCGAAAACTTTATTGGACACCGAACAAGTGACCGAGCAAGAATTCAACATATTTATGAGCATTGGAAAATGTACCAAGTACGAGGACGTTTCTCCTAATCCAGCGTCATCCTGGTTACCCGACAAGTCGTGGAATGAAATATGCAGAATTAGCAATACGTTGCCGGTATTTCAAAACTTCGCAAGTAGTTTCAGCACCAACAGTACAAAGTGGAGGAAATATTGCACCGCGATAGATTGCGAGGACTGTCTAATACCCGCACCCTGGGACAACAAATTGACGCCTTTTCAAAAGTTAATAGTAATAAAGATTTTGTGCCCCGACAAAATAATTCTGAAAATAAGCGAGTTCGTCGAGTCGGTAATGGGCCAATGCTCCTTCGTTCCCTGCAACATCACTCGACCCTACGCAGAATCGAGTTGCCTCATACCTCTGATATTCATTCTGCCCAGCTACTCTTCGCCCTTTGCAATCGTTAACAGATTCGCTAAAATTTTAGGATTTTCTACGAAACTACACTCACTGTCAATGGGTCCATCGCAGGAGCAAAAGGCAGAGCTAATCATCGAAATGGCGCGCAAGAACGGAGAATGGGTTTTCTTGCACAATTGTCACCTCGCCCTGCCGTGGATGATGAAACTTGAAAAGATGTTGGAAAGTTTTGACATAGCTAATACATCTTTGGGCTTCCGACTTTGGATGAGTACTCAATCGAATGATAAATTTCCAATAGGTATTTTACAAAATAGTATTAAAATCGCTTTCGACGCTCCTTACGACATAAAGCAAACTTTGAGTTGGACTTACAAATCTGAGCCTATTAAGGAGAAAGAATTTTTCGAAGGCTGCCCTGGAAAAGACAAAGCCTTTACAAAGCTTCTTTACGGATTTTGTCTTTTCCATGCTGTTATTAGGGAAAGGAGAAATTTTGGAATTCAAAGCTGGAATTTTGAATATGACTTTGATGAATCAGATTTACAAATGTCAATTATTCAGTTAAAGAATTGGATTAACCAATGTGACAAAGTTCCTTATAAAGCTTTAACTTACTTCTTAGGAGAATGTAATTATGGAGGTAAAATAATGGATGTTCAAGATAAAATTTATTTAGATTCTTTAGTTGCGGATTATTGTAATTATAGAGTTGCAAGCGATTCAAATTATGACTTTGATACTGTTCGTACCTACAGAGTACCAAAAAGAATTGAATATAGAGACTACTTGAAGCATATCAGAAATAGTATACCTGCTCAACCATCACCAGAAAGTTTTTGTCTTGATAAAAATGTTGCCATAATAAAAAACAGTACCAAAGTCAAAGATTTTTTAAATTCACTGTCAAGCTTGAATGAAGCAGCTGTGATTCCTGACATTGAAAGTAAAAACAATCAAGTACAGTTAATAGTTGCTAATATTCTTGAAACCGTACCAGAAAATTTCAATATAAAGAAGGTACAAAAAAAATACAAAGTTACAGAGGTAGAATTATTGAATTATGTATTAATAGAGGAGATTAAGATGTACAATAAATATTTGACTAAAATAAGAAACTCATTGAAAGAGCTTAAAAAAGCTTATGAGGGATATTTAATTTGGACAGAAGAATTAGAAGAAATGTCAGAAGAAATACTTCAAGGACTAGTTCCAAAGTCATGGAAACTTCATATCACTTTACACACAAAAAAACTGTCTAAATTTTTTTCTGATTTCTTAGAGAGAATCAAATTTGTAAATAATTGGATTGATAATGGTCATCCCCGATTTTACTGGTTTGGAGGCTTAATGTCTTGTAAAAGATTACTGTGTGCTAAAAGAATGATTTTTGCAAAAGAAAAACAAGTTCCTATTGATCAAGTTACATTTGATTTTAATGTACTGGAATTAAAAAATCCCACTAATGACATTGATGTACCTGAAAATTCCATTTATGTATACGGCCTTTATTTAGTAGGAGCCAAATGGAATGAACAAACTAAATCATTAGGTGATTGTAAGACAAAAGTTTTTTTTAATGAAATGCCTGTTATTTCAATGGAATTAACACTGAAAAAAAGTGTAAACTCTGTAAATATTTTTAAATGTCCCTTGTACATTACACCTAATCTACATAATAGTCAATGTATTTCTGAAAATTTACTAGATAATTATATTTTGTCAGTTAATTTAAGATCTGATACAAGTCCAAAAATATGGACTAAAAGGGGCACTGCACTATATTGTCAAGCTGAATAAATAGTTTCTTAAAAAATTAATAAAAAAAAATTGTTATCTGTATTATGTATAATGGTAAATAAAATGTATATAATGAATTAGTATTTTTTTCATTTCCACCTATCCTCAAATAAAATTAAAACCGGTTTACTTTAACCTAACTTTAAACTAGTCTAATAGTATCATGTTTAAACTTACTTATAATTATTTTCTTTCTTCAATTAATATATTTTACATGATATTTGTTATATTGTGTTAATACAATTAGATCAAATAGAGAAAAATATATCACCTAAACAACTGGTTTATTAAATAAACGGAGAAATAGCGCCATCTAAATTCAAAGTCAGTATTACCAAATTTATAAAAATGAAATTTTATCAACAGTGCATTAGTGCAAGCTTACCAAAGTTTAAACACCGTGGCCTCTCTCGATGACAAACGAGAAATTGAAGAGAAAGAATCACGCATAAAATTTTGACACTACAAGTTTTATGATAGATTTAATGATTGTTTAAAGTTTACGTTAGAAAAATTTTTAATATATAATATTACAATGGATAATAATCAAGATTCTTTGATTGCGCGTTTTGCAGATATCACTGGAATTGACAGTGAAAGAGCTCAGTTTTACTTGGAATCCGCTGCTTGGCAAATTGATGTAAGACAACAAAGTAATGGAATAATTGTTCATTTTATTTTGTTCAATTAATATTTCGCAGTATCAAATATATAACTTAAATAAATAATATCTTTGCTTGATAAAAACAACCATAACCTAATATTAATAATAAAATTAAGTCTTTGGGCATAAAAATAATAGAGTGCACAAAGTGTATGTTAAGAAATATTGTGTAAATATTATGAATATATATTATTTCAGGTTGCCCTTGCTAGTTTTTTCGAGAATGATACAGACAATGTAAATCCACCAAATCAAGAAGGTGAAGGTAGAGTACAAGAAAACTTGTATGAAGAGGCAAGTAATTTAGCTACATTAAAAGAATCTGTTCCTACAAGTATGAAGTCATCAAAACAAAAAGCTTCTAAGCCTAAAAAGAAATCAAATTTTGGAACCATTCAAGGTCTGCAAAATAAAGATAGCAGTTCAGACGAAGAAGAAGGACAAGCATTTTATGCTGGTGGTTCTGATTCAAGTGGACAACAAATTTTAGGGCCTGGAAAAAAGAGTGATATTATTACAGATATGTTTAAATCATGTCAAGAACACTCTACTGGTGAATCAAGTAGATCAAGTCCTCAACATAGACCAAATACATTTGGTGGCACAGGCTATAAATTAGGAATGACTAGTAATGATACAGAGGGTAAGTTTATTTTTATTATTTGAAAATTTTTTTTTTATTGTTATATTACTTGAATTTATGAATATTTTTTAAATTTCACATAGTATTTTTTATTTTATTTAAAATAAGCCTGAAAAGAAACTAGTATTTATATTATAATTTATCAAGACCCTATATATATTTTTGTATAATAATAAGAAATAATATTTTTTGTGATGTAATAAATCACTTACTAATTAATTTTACTTTACAGTTGTTACACCTTCACCGTCAGAAAGAAGACCATCTACTGGACTGATCACTTTAAGACTGTGGCAAAATGGATTTACCATTAATGACCGGGAAATTCGAGCTTATGATGATCCAGCAAATTCAGAATTTCTTGCAGCAATTAAAAGAGGTGAAATCCCGATGGAAATTAGACAAGAAGTACAAGGAGGAGAAGTACGTCTTGATATGGAAGATCATCGACATGAAGAGTATAGTCCTCCAAAATCTAAAGTCAAAGCTTTTACTGGTAAAGGTCAAATTCTTGGAAGGTGAGTGAAAATATTGTTTCATTTTGATTATTTATCTCAATATTCTAAAGTACGAATTTTTTTCAGTCCTTCTCCAGCAACTGTGGGAATGACAATACCAGCAGATCCAGCAGATCAAGCTGCTAATGAAGCATTAGCAAGAAATCAATTGAATCTTAATACTGAGCAACCATTAACAACAATTCAAATAAGATTAGCAGATGGCAGTAATGTTAGACTTCAGTTTAATCTGTCTCATACTGTAGGAGACATTAGAAGATATATCACAACGTATCCTTTATAATAAATTAAGAATGACTTTTTTCCTGTAAAATTATTTTTATTATAGTTCTTGTTTAGCAATTATTACTTTTAGAAATATTTAAAAAAAATTTCTATTGGATGATTCAATTTAGTATATTGTATTATTTGTATAAAATATTTCCTTAACAACATTATAAGTATGAGACCACAATATGCACACAGAGAATTTACTTTGCAAACAACTTTCCCTACTAAAGAACTTACGGAAGAGGAGAAAACTATTGAAGAAGCTAATCTTCAAAACTCTGCAATCATGCAAAGACTGAAATAATTAAATAAATGTTAGTCTAGCTGCTTTTTAATTAAATACTTTAAATAAATTGTTTATTAAATATTCATTAAACAATCTTTGAAAATAAAGTTTATACAAAATATTTTAGTGTTTTTACTTCTAAATTTTATTAATTATAATGATTATATAATGATTATATAATAATTATATATGATTAAACAATAAGAAACAGATATTAAAAATTGGTATTAGTATTGTTTGCATCAAATATTTATTCCATAACTATATTTTAACAAAATTTCAGCAATTTCATTTAATTATTATTTTATCTAGAAAAAATGTTTATAAATGTAATTATTTAATGTTTTTATAAAAAATTTGATTTCAATATTATTAATCGCTAAAGTTAATACAAATTTTAAGTTTACAATTTGATTTTTATAATTTTATGTTTACTTATGTAACATTATATGTTACTAACAAATTAAAATTATATCAAATATTGCTTACTGATATAATAATTCTTTACAATTTTATTGAAGATTCATAGCAAATCTTAGTGGCAAAACTAACAATGGCAGTTATTTATATTACAAAATTACTTACAATTTATCAAAGAATTATTATAACTAAATTATTTCTAAAGTAAAACATTTATAAAGTTAGATTGAAAAAATTACGTTTAATAAATTTACTGTTTTAAAAGCTGAATTACAAATCATAAAATTCAACAGACTTAAATAGTAACAGTCTTCTAAGAACATAACTAAACAAAAATTAAATAATACTTTACTTTTTGATGTATAACAACCTTTAGCATTACTTTCTATAATGTAGTTTGATGCATCAATTACATTATAAATTTAAAATAGAAATGTATTTATCACAATGATGGTCCATTCATTTTTTTTTACTCTTTTGGTTAAACTTTCATAATTTAGAGATTGGATTTTCATAACTTTATTGATCAAACAGTTTTCCTGTGATAAATTTTCTCAAAATTGGAGAATTTTGAAGGTATCCAGCAAACCTTAAGATTGACGATTCATACTTATTTGCTTCCAGATTGTTGGCATTGTAATCATTGCAAGAAACATAACGATTTAATATAATTAAATTTGCAGCTGATTTTAGTGTCTTAATATTCTTCACATTTAGAGACTCATGAGGTTTATAAATGTAAAGGAAATTTGCATCCAAAGCATTAGGAGAAGTATATATTTTTCGAAGAATAATTGGAGTAGAATTTGTTGATCGCTTATCATCTTTTTGCTGAGTACAAAATGATTGAGTTTCAATCATAAAGCGATTTCCGTACATTTTAGTTCTTTCATAATCTATTAATAAATCAGAAACTACATGATGTATTTTCAAAACAATATACTCCTCCCAAGATACTACTGCTGCATACATAACTTTGTTGTATGTACGATACAAACAGTCTGTTTCTATAATGTTCTTAATCACATTTGGATGAATTTCTCTGATTGGAAAATTCCATGGAATTACTTCATATGTAAAAGTTGAATTTGGCTCTTGTGCCATATTTTTTTGAGCTTTATGAAATATATTTGGTATGCCATAATCATAAATTAGAAAATGATTCATACCAACTAATTCATGAAAACTTAGAAAACTTATCATATCAGCCGTAGACATAGGAATATTTAAAGGTGGTGCTACACATAATGCACTACCATTAGACATTAAAGACTTTGCTTGAATCTTTACTGGCAGTATTGGACTATTAGCATTGTATAATATTTGATCTGATTTTTGAAATGATACACCAACTGGAGTCATATTTTCAGTATATTCACAAATTAAAATATACCCTCGATAGGCAGTTCTACCTGGAATATCACTTGAATTTCCCATTATGACAAAAGAAAATATTCCAGGAATAGGAGTCAATAAATTATCAAAAAATATATGGCAATTCAAACTCGGTGTACTTAACTCTCCAAAGCTAACAGTTTCAATTTTCTTATTTTTGACAACATATGATGAGTAAACATACAAATAATCATCTAATCTCTGCCATGATGAAAGAGGTTCACCTAAGTCCACTGGAAACTTTTTAATTTCAGGAATATCTTTTGAACAACTAATTTTGATTCCTTCTTGACGAGGTTTGCCAAAGTAATTAAATACCTCTAACACATATCTTAGTCTATTATACTCATGTCGATAAAAAAGTAGTGAGACTAAACTGACTATTGCAGTTATTAATAAAGCAGCTTGATAGTATTTCCTCATCCTCTTCGTTCTACCAATTTCTAAAAGATTATTTGATTGTGAATAAATTATTTCTTTTCTCATAATAAGCCCTTCTTTTCAAAATTAGGGATTTCTGAAATTTTAAAAATATTAAACATTAATGATCAATTTAGAAAAAAAACTCAAATTAAAAAAATGTACACAAATACAGTGCAGTTTTCTCCTTATTTTACCTTTAATTAGTTTTTTCCTCATGCAGTATTTGACTATTATAAAAAAATAACCATAGTAAGCTGTAAAAGCTATATATCTTTATTTTACGTTGTATCATACATAATGTAAGCACTGAGTCCTCACAAACGTCTACTTCTGGATTTTATCCTTGATTTCAAAAAATGACAGATGTGAAATTCAGTTACACTTCAAAACTCGTAAATCATATAAATACATACAGCAATAGACACCAGGATGCCGTCCAAACGTTCAGCAGCGGCTGTGCAGGCTGTGCTCACTAAATACTAACACTCCTCACAGAAGCATGTATGTATGTGTAGATTATACGTATTTGTGCCTTCGCTTTTATTCGTATTCAGAGTTTCAGACCGATAGATGGATAGATGTCGTAGGGTTATTACGTATCGCCATGGATACTACAGAGTATTTACATTCTTTAAATAATTCTATTATCGATATACTAAAATAATCTATGATTATTGTAAGTTTCAACAAATAATAACAAAAAAAAATCAGTTAAGATTCCCTAAATAAACAAAACAGAATCTATTTTCATTCTCGTAACTGAGTGAATTTTACATACAAACAAATAATAAAACCAGTATAAAAATACTACAAATCTAGTTGAAAAAATTATCTAAAAATCATTATGGAAAATCTAATATCCTCAAGGTTACGATTCGGAAAATCAAATTTATTAATTTAAGATATAGGTAAGAAATACAAGGCAAATTTAATCTCCAGATTTGAAACTAACAATAACAAGAGTACCGCGGTTCTCAATTTTGATAAAACAGTTTTTATTTATACAAAAGTATACGTTATTTTTCAAAAATTTAATAAAGTACTGAGGAACTTTAAGTGTTTACAGAAACTTAAATAAGTTACGAAGAACATAAAATGAAAATAATAAGCAAGTGTTTTATAATTTAAGAGTTCAATAGTTCAGTATCCAGTGGGTTTAAAAAGTAAATAAAATTCATAAAAAATTAGCTTCTAAAAAACTTATTGGAAGCAAGGATAATATTTTGTTATTCAGTTCCCTATAATTTTTAGAATATAGATAAGTTAATGTTATCAATTTTATAATTACTATACAAATTAAACTTCAAGGTAAAAAAATTAAAAATGATTGGCTTTATTATCTCAATATGAAGCCGGTTCATAGGGATTTTTGGAACTAATTTGATTAGTGGTTTAACCCTAGATTTCAGGAAACGTCCATTTTATTTTGAGAGGACACTTTTAAAAAACTCCGAGAAACGTGCAGATGTAGGATGTATCTAATATCTTTAATTAAGACTTTAACCCTGTATAACCTGCAAGTTCAAGAAATTTATGGCTTTTCATTATTTCAAAATTTTTTATTTTTATATTTTTACCACTTTCACTTAAATAAGCTATTATTATGTCTTAAGACGTAAAAATAAAAATTTTTCAATTACAAATTAATAAACTATTTAAATTGTTTATAACACTATTATTTGCAGCATATTAGTTCTTTAACATTCAGATCAAAATGACAATCTGCTTTGGGGACATGAAAATTCATGAATTTCTTATGCAGAGTAAAAATCTTAAAATTGCTTAAAATTGGACGAAAAGTTGAGTATATTTATTCTAAAAATATTATATAGATTTAATTTTAATTAGGGGACACTTATCAGCACAAGCTCCTTAAGCAAAGTAGTTTGTGTCATTTTTGCGCCTACAACGTCGCACTTGTCGCACACTATTCGTCACACGTGCGAAAAATGATTCTCAATCTCACTTGTGTGATCGTCACTCGCGCCTTTCTCGCACTCGAGCTGGAACAGCAATCACCCTTAAATATTGAAATGCATCGATACTTTTAAAATCTTTTTACCAAACTTTTTTTATTTATTTACGAGTAAGTTTCATCTAGCGTACGCATTAGCGTTAATATTTCTTTTAAAAAATAAAACGGTATAAAAATTATAACGTTGATAATAAATTACATTAAAATTGCGTAGTTTTTATTTGACTAGCAAGTTGATCTTCTTGAATACTTAAAATCTGAAAATTTCGATACATCATAAATACTAAGATGAAAGAAAGAAATTATTGGCCTCTGCTTTCAAACAATATTTTTTTCCATCTCAAAACTTCCAAGATGTGGCGAAGAGTTTTCTTATTGTACAGAATTTCTAGTAAGAATATTTGATAAGCATTTTAAAAAGTTTAACAAATTTAAACAAACAATTTAATTTTTATACATGGTTTTTTAAAAACATTTTTTAACAGCCTTTATGAAATTTGCCTTGACTTAAAGATTATGTTAATTCTTTTCAAAAATTAACCATTAACTGGTCTAACTTGGCCCACGCAACTCTGGCCAATGAG
The DNA here is from genome assembly GCA_900474385.1 of Ormyrus pomaceus. Classification (NCBI taxonomy): domain Eukaryota; kingdom Metazoa; phylum Arthropoda; class Insecta; order Hymenoptera; family Ormyridae; genus Ormyrus; species Ormyrus pomaceus. Next base: position 52,769 of record UCOM01000995.1, read on the forward strand.
TTCGAAACCGAATAACGGTTATTGCAACGCTTGGCAACAATTTTCCAAGTTTATCCAAAGTTTATCAAAAAGTTAAGCAAATTGTCTAGCAAATTGAAGCATTACAAAGAAGTACTTTCCGTAACGAGGCTGTAAAATTGTACACCCACGTGAAGATCTCCCCGCGTTTTATCGCTCACGTGCACTAACTACGTTGCGATGGCCATACGTCGACCCCGCGAATAGATAACATTCGGGGACGACACGCCGGTGTAAAGTAAATTATGTCCATAAATTGTAAAATTCGAAAAATGCATGTAGCGCAACTTTACGTTACACTGAATCACAAAGATTTTTATAAATTTCAGGTTGGTTAAGAATATAGAAATATTAGATTGATTAAAATGTGCGAAATTGTCGCAGCGAGGATACTAAGGGTAATAAATAATAGTACATTGTGTACCAAGGGCGTAAAGTGGGCTTTTTTAGACCGAGTGTGGAGTTTGCGTTGGAGTTTACTGCAACCACACGAGGTCAAAAAGCCCACTTAACCCTAAGTGCACACCATATTTTTTGTAACGCGCGGACGTATTTTCACGTTTTTTTCGTACGTGTTAAGCGAGGCTGACGTGACTATTTTTTGATACGGCAACCACGCTCTTGTTCAAACATTATATACAGGTAAAATTCATCCGTGAATAG